>OZ038396.1:16836757-17083700 GCA_964036045.1 Eutreptiella sp. 'Long Island Sound 2002'
AATTCTCGGAAAATTCTCGGAAAATTCTCGGAAAAATTCTCGGAAAATTCTCGGAAAATTCTCGGAAAATTCTCAGAAAATTCTCGGAAAATTCCCAGAAAATTCTCGGAAAATTCTCGGAAAATTCTCGGAAAATTCTCGGAAAATTCTCGGAAAATTCTCGGAAAATTCTCAGACAATTCTCGGAAAATTCTCGGAAAATTCTCGGAAAATTCTCGGAAAATTCTCGGAAAATTCTCGGAAAATTCTCGGAAAATTCTCGGAAAATTCTCGGAAAATTCTCGGAAAATTCTCGGAAAATTCTCGGAAAATTCTCGGAAAATTCTCGGAAAATTCTCGGAAAATTCTCGGAAAATTCTCGGAAAATTCTCGGAAAATTCTCGGAAAATTCTCGGAAAATTCTCGGAAAATTCTCGGAAAATTCTCGGAAAATTCTCGGAAAATTCTCAGAAAATTCTCGGAAAATTCCCAGAAAATTCTCGGAAAATTCCCGGAAAATTCTCGGAAAATTCTCGGAAAATTCTCGGAAAATTCTCGGAAAATTCTCGGAAAATTCTCGGAAAATTCTCGGAAAATTCTCCGAAAATTCTCGGAAAATTCTCGGAAAATTCTCGGAAAATTCTCGGAAAATTCTCCGAAAATTCTCGGAAAATTCTCGGAAAATTCTCGGAAAATTCTCGGAAAATTCTCGGAAAATTCTCGGAAAATTCTCGGAAAATTCTCGGAAAATTCTCGGAAAATTCTCGGAAAATTCTCGGAAAATTCTCGGAAAATTCTCAGAAAATTCTCGGAAAATTCCCAGAAAATTCTCGGAAAATTCTCGGAAAATTCTCGGAAAATTCTCGGAAAATTCTCGGAAAATTCCCAGAAAATTCTCGGAAAATTCTCGGAAAATTCTCGGAAAATTCTCGGAAAATTCTCGGAAAATTCTCGGAAAATTCTCGGAAAATTCTCAGAAAATTCTCGGAAAATTCTCGGAAAATTCTCGGAAAATTCTCGGAAAATTCTCGGAAAATTCTCGCAAAATTCTCGGAAAATTCTCGGAAAATTCTCAGAAAATTCTCAGAAAATTCTCGGAAAATTCTCGGAAAATTCTCGTAAAATTCTCGGAAAATTCTCGGAAAATTCTCGGAAAATTCTCGGAAAATTCTCGGAAAATTCTCAGAAAATTCTCGGAAAATTCCCAGAAAATTCTCGGAAAATTCTCGGAAAATTCTCGGAAAATTCTCGGAAAATTGACGGAAAATTCTCAGAAAATTCTCGGAAAATTCTCGGAAAATTCTCGGAAAATTCTCGGAAAATTCTCGGAAAATTCTCGGAAAATTCTCAGAAAATTCTCGGAAAATTCCCAGAAAATTCTCGGAAAATTCTCAGAAAATTCTCGGAAAATTCCCAGAAAACTCTCGGAAAATTCTCGGAAAATTCTCGGAAAATTCTCGGAAAATTCTCGGAAAATTCTCGGAAAATTCTCGGAAAATTCTCGGAAAATTCTCGGAAAATTCTCGGAAAATTCTCGGAAAATTCTCAGAAAATTCTCGGAAAATTCTCGGAAAATTCTCGGAAAATTCTCAGAAAATTCTCGGAAAATTCCCAGAAAATTCTCGGAAAATTCTCGGAAAATTCTCGGAAAATTCTCGGAAAATTCTCAGAAAATTCTCGGAAAATTCTCGGAAAATCCTCGGAAAATTCTCGGAAAATTCTCGGAAAATTCTCGGAAAATTCTCAGAAAATTCTCGGAAAATTCCCAGAAAATTCTCGGAAAATTCTCGGAAAATTCTCGGAAAATTCTCGGAAAATTCTCGGAAAATTCTCGGAGCATTCTCGGAAAATTCTCGGAAAATTCTCGGAAAATTCTCGGAAAATTCTCGGAAAATTCTCAGAAAATTCTCGGAAAATTCTCGGAAAATTCTCGGAAAATTCTCAGAAAATTCTCGGAAAATTCCCAGAAAATTCTCGGAAAATTCTCGGAAAATTCTCGGAAAATTCTCGGAAAATTCTCGGAAAATTCTCGGAAAATTCTCGGAAAATTCTCGGAAAATTCTCGGAAAATTCTCGGAAAATTCTCGGAAAATTCTCGGAAAATTCTCGGAAAATTCTCGGAAAATTCTCGGAAAATTCTCAGAAAATTCTCGGAAAATTCCCAGAAAATTCTCGGAAAATTCTCGGAAAATTCTCCGAAAATTCTCGGAAAATTCTCGGAAAATTCCCGGAAAATTCTCGGAAAATTCTCGGAAAATTCTCGGAAAATTCTCGGGAAATTCTCGGAAAATTCTCGGAAAATTCTCGGAAAATTCTCAGAAAATTCTCGGAAAATTCTCGGAAAATTCTCGGAAAAATTCTCGGAAAATTCTCGGAAAATTCTCGGAAAATTCTCAGAAAATTCTCGGAAAATTCCCAGAAAATTCTCGGAAAATTCTCGGAAAATTCTCGGAAAATTCTCGGAAAATTCTCGGAAAATTCTCGGAAAATTCTCAGACAATTCTCGGAAAATTCTCGGAAAATTCTCGGAAAATTCTCGGAAAATTCTCGGAAAATTCTCGGAAAATTCTCGGAAAATTCTCGGAAAATTCTCGGAAAATTCTCGGAAAATTCTCGGAAAATTCTCGGAAAATTCTCGGAAAATTCTCGGAAAATTCTCGGAAAATTCTCGGAAAATTCTCGGAAAATTCTCGGAAAATTCTCGGAAAATTCTCGGAAAATTCTCGGAAAATTCTCGGAAAATTCTCGGAAAATTCTCGGAAAATTCTCGGAAAATTCTCAGAAAATTCTCGGAAAATTCCCAGAAAATTCTCGGAAAATTCCCGGAAAATTCTCGGAAAATTCTCGGAAAATTCTCGGAAAATTCTCGGAAAATTCTCGGAAAATTCTCGGAAAATTCTCGGAAAATTCTCCGAAAATTCTCGGAAAATTCTCGGAAAATTCTCGGAAAATTCTCGGAAAATTCTCCGAAAATTCTCGGAAAATTCTCGGAAAATTCTCGGAAAATTCTCGGAAAATTCTCGGAAAATTCTCGGAAAATTCTCGGAAAATTCTCGGAAAATTCTCGGAAAATTCTCGGAAAATTCTCGGAAAATTCTCGGAAAATTCTCAGAAAATTCTCGGAAAATTCCCAGAAAATTCTCGGAAAATTCTCGGAAAATTCTCGGAAAATTCTCGGAAAATTCTCGGAAAATTCCCAGAAAATTCTCGGAAAATTCTCGGAAAATTCTCGGAAAATTCTCGGAAAATTCTCGGAAAATTCTCGGAAAATTCTCGGAAAATTCTCAGAAAATTCTCGGAAAATTCTCGGAAAATTCTCGGAAAATTCTCGGAAAATTCTCGGAAAATTCTCGCAAAATTCTCGGAAAATTCTCGGAAAATTCTCAGAAAATTCTCAGAAAATTCTCGGAAAATTCTCGGAAAATTCTCGTAAAATTCTCGGAAAATTCTCGGAAAATTCTCGGAAAATTCTCGGAAAATTCTCGGAAAATTCTCAGAAAATTCTCGGAAAATTCCCAGAAAATTCTCGGAAAATTCTCGGAAAATTCTCGGAAAATTCTCGGAAAATTGACGGAAAATTCTCAGAAAATTCTCGGAAAATTCTCGGAAAATTCTCGGAAAATTCTCGGAAAATTCTCGGAAAATTCTCGGAAAATTCTCAGAAAATTCTCGGAAAATTCCCAGAAAATTCTCGGAAAATTCTCGGAAAATTCTCGGAAAATTCTCGGAAAATTCTCGGAAAATTCCCAGAAAATTCTCGGAAAATTCTCGGAAAATTCTCGGAAAATTCTCGGAAAATTCTCGGAAACTTCTCGGAAAATTTTCGGGAAATTCTCGGAAAATTCTCAGAAAATTCTCGGAAAATTCTCGGAAAATTCTCGGAAAAGTCTCGGAAAATTCTCGGAAAATTCTCAGAAAATTCTCGGAAAATTCTCGGAAAATTCTCGGAAAATTCTCGGAAAATTCTCGGAAAATTCTCGGAAAATTCTCGGAAAATTCTCGGAAAATTTTCGGAAAATTCTCAGAAAATTCTCGGAAAATTCTCGGAAAATTCTCGGAAAATTCTCGGAAAATTCTCGGAAAATTCTCGCAAAATTCTCGGAAAATTCTCGGAAAATTCTCAGAAAATTCTCAGAAAATTCTCGGAAAATTCTCGGAAAATTCTCGGAAAATTCTCGGAAAATTCTCGGAAAATTCTCGGAAAATTCTCGGAAAATTCTCAGAAAATTCTCGGAAAATTCCCAGAAAATTCTCGGAAAATTCTCGGAAAATTCTCGGAAAATTCTCGGAAAATTGACGGAAAATTCTCAGAAAATTCTCGGAAAATTCTCGGAAAATTCTCGGAAAATTCTCGGAAAATTCTCGGAAAATTCTCGGAAAATTCTCGGAAAATTCTCGGAAAATTTTCAGAAAATTCTCGGAAAATTCCCAGAAAATTCTCGGAAAATTCTCGGAAAATTCTCGGAAAATTCTCGGAAAATTCTCGGAAAATTCCCAGAAAATTCTCGGAAAATTCTCGGAAAATTCTCGGAAAATTCTCGGAAAATTCTCGGAAAATTCTCGGAAAATTCTCGGGAAATTCTCGGAAAATTCTCAGAAAATTCTCGGAAAATTCTCGGAAAATTCTCGGAAAATTCTCGGAAAATTCTCGGAAAATTCTCGGAAAATTCTCGGAAAATTCTCGGAAAATTCTCAGAAAGTTCTCGGAAAATTCCCAGAAAATTCTCGGAAAATTCTCGGAAAATTCTCGGAAAATTCTCGGAAAATTCTCGGAAAATTCTCGGAAAATTCTCGGAAAATTCTCGGAAAATTCTCGGAAAATTCTCGGAAAATTCTCGGAAAATTCTCGGAAAATTCTCGGAAAATTCTCGGAAAATTCTCGGAAAAATTCTCGGAAAATTCTCAGAAAATTCTCGGAAAATTCTCGGAAAATTCTCGGAAAATTCTCGGAAAATTCTCGGAAAATTCTCGGAAAATTCTCGGAAAATTCTCAGAAAATTCTCAGAAAATTCTCGGAAAATTCTCGGAAAATTCTCGGAAAATTCTTGGAAAATTCTCAGAAAATTCTCGGAAAATTCCCAGAAAATTCTCGGAAAATTCTCGGAAAATTCTCAGAAAATTCTCGGAAAATTCTCGGAAAATTCTCGGAAAATTCTCGGAAAATTCTCGGAAAATTCTCGGAAAATTCTCGGAAAATTCTCGGAAAATTCTCAGAAAATTCTCGGAAAATTCTCGGAAAATTCTCGGAAAATTCTCAGAAAATTCTCGGAAAATTCCCAGAAAATTCTCAGAAAATTCTCGGAAAATTCTCGGAAAATTCTCGGAAAATTCTCGGAAAATTCTCGGAAAATTCTCGGAAAATTCTCGGAAAATTCTCGGAAAATTGTCGGAAAATTCTCGGAACCTTCTCGGAAAATTCTCAGAAAATCGTCGGAAAATTCTCGGAAAATTCTCAGAAAATTCTCGGAAAAATCCTGGAAAATTCTCGGAAAATTCTCGGAAAATTGACGGAAAATTCTCGGAAAATTCTCGGAAAATTCTCGGAAAATTCTCGGAAAATTCTCGGAAAATTCTCAGAAAATTCTCGGAAAATTCTCGGAAAATTCTCAGAAAATTCTCGGAAAATTCTCGGAAAATTCTCGGAAAATTCTCGGAAAATTCTCGGAAAATTCTCGCAAAATTCTCGGAAAATTCTCGGAAAATTCTCAGAAAATTCTCAGAAAATTCTCGGAAAATTCTCGGAAAATTCTCGGAAAATTCTCGGAAAATTCTCGGAAAATTCTCGGAAAATTCTCGGAAAATTCTCAGAAAATTCTCGGAAAATTCCCAGAAAATTCTCGGAAAATTCTCGGAAAATTCTCGGAAAATTCTCGGAAAATTGACGGAAAATTCTCAGAAAATTCTCTGAAAATTCTCGGAAAATTCTCGGAAAATTCTCGGAAAATTCTCGGAAAATTCTCGGAAAATTCTCGGAAAATTCTCAGAAAATTCTCGGAAAATTCCCAAAAAATTCTCGGAAAATTCTCGGAAAATTCTCCGAAAATTCTCGGAAAATTCTCGGAAAATTCCCAGAAAATTCTCGCAAAATTCTCGGAAAATTCTCGGAAAATTCTCGGAAAATTCTCGGAAAATTCTCGGAAAATTCTCGGGAAATTCTCGGAAAATTCTCAGAAAATTCTCGGAAAATTCTCGGAAAATTCTCGGAAAAATTCTCGGAAAATTCTCGGAAAATTCTCGGAAAATTCTCGGAAAATTCTCAGAAAATTCTCGGAAAATTCCCAGAAAATTCTCGGAAAATTCTCGGAAAATTCTCGGAAAATTCTCGGAAAATTCTCGGAAAATTCTCGGAAAATTCTCGGAAAATTCTCGGAAAATTCTCGGAAAATTCTCGGAAAATTCTCGGAAAATTCTCGGAAAATTCTCGGAAAATTGACGGAAAATTCTCGGAAAATTCTCGGAAAATTCTCGGAAAATTCTCGGAAAATTCTCGGAAAATTGACGGAAAATTCTCGGAAAATTCTCGGAAAATTCTCGGAAAATTCTCGGAAAATTCTCGGAAAATTCTCAGAAAATTCTCGGAAAATTCTCGGAAAATTCTCAGAAAATTCTCGGAAAATTCTCGGAAAATTCTCGGAAAATTCTCGGAAAATTCTCGGAAAATTCTCGCAAAATTCTCGGAAAATTCTCGGAAAATTCTCAGAAAATTCTCAGAAAATTCTCGGAAAATTCTCGGAAAATTCTCGGAAAATTCTCGGAAAATTCTCGGAAAATTCTCGGAAAATTCTCGGAAAATTCTCAGAAAATTCTCGGAAAATTCCCAGAAAATTCTCGGAAAATTCTCGGAAAATTCTCGGAAAATTCTCGGAAAATTGACGGAAAATTCTCAGAAAATTCTCTGAAAATTCTCGGAAAATTCTCGGAAAATTCTCGGAAAATTCTCGGAAAATTCTCGGAAAATTCTCGGAAAATTCTCAGAAAATTCTCGGAAAATTCCCACAAAATTCTCGGAAAATTCTCGGAAAATTCTCGGAAAATTCTCGGAAAATTCTCGGAAAATTCCCAGAAAATTCTCGGAAAATTCTCGGAAAATTCTCGGAAAATTCTCGGAAAATTCTCGGAAAATTCTCGGAAAATTCTCGGGAAATTCTCGGAAAATTCTCAGAAAATTCTCGGAAAATTCTCGGAAAATTCTCGGAAAATTCTCGGAAAATTCTCGGAAAATTCTCGGAAAATTCTCGGAAAATTCTCAGAAAATTCTCGGAAAATTCCCAGAAAATTCTCGGAAAATTCTCGGAAAATTCTCGGAAAATTCTCGGAAAATTCTCGGAAAATTCTCGGAAAATTCTCGGAAAATTCTCAGAAAATTCTCGGAAAATTCTCGGAAAATTCTCGGAAAATTCTCAGAAAATTCTCGGAAAATTCCCAGAAAATTCTCAGAAAATTCTCGGAAAATTCTCGGAAAATTCTCGGAAAATTCTCGGAAAATTCTCGGAAAATTCTCGGAAAATTCTCGGAAAATTCTCGGAAAATTGACGGAAAATTCTCGGAACCTTCTCGGAAAATTCTCAGAAAATCGTCGGAAAATTCTCGGAAAATTCTCAGAAAATTCTCGGAAAAATCCTGGAAAATTCTCGGAAAATTCTCGGAAAATTGACGGAAAATTCTCGGAAAATTCTCGGAAAATTCTCGGAAAATTCTCGGAAAATTCTCGGAAAATTCTCAGAAAATTCTCGGAAAATTCTCGGAAAATTCTCAGAAAATTCTCGGAAAATTCTCGGAAAATTCTCGGAAAATTCTCGGAAAATTCTCGGAAAATTCTCGCAAAATTCTCGGAAAATTCTCGGAAAATTCTCAGAAAATTCTCAGAAAATTCTCGGAAAATTCTCGGAAAATTCTCGGAAAATTCTCGGAAAATTCTCGGAAAATTCTCGGAAAATTCTCGGAAAATTCTCAGAAAATTCTCGGAAAATTCCCAGAAAATTCTCGGAAAATTCTCGGAAAATTCTCGGAAAATTCTCGGAAAATTGACGGAAAATTCTCAGAAAATTCTCTGAAAATTCTCGGAAAATTCTCGGAAAATTCTCGGAAAATTCTCGGAAAATTCTCGGAAAATTCTCGGAAAATTCTCAGAAAATTCTCGGAAAATTCCCACAAAATTCTCGGAAAATTCTCGGAAAATTCTCGGAAAATTCTCGGAAAATTGACGGAAAATTCTCGGAAAATTCTCGGAAAATTCTCGGAAAATTCTCGGAAAATTCTCGGAAAATTGACGGAAAATTCTCGGAAAATTCTCGGAAAATTCTCGGAAAATTCTCGGAAAATTCTCGGAAAATTCTCGGAAAATTCTCGGAAAATTCTCGGAAAATTCTCAGAAAATTCTCGGAAAATTCTCGGAAAATTCTCAGAAAATTCTCGGAAAATTCTCGGAAAATTCTCGGAAAATTCTCGGAAAATTCTCGGAAAATTCTCGCAAAATTCTCGGAAAATTCTCGGAAAATTCTCAGAAAATTCTCAGAAAATTCTCGGAAAATTCTCGGAAAATTCTCGGAAAATTCTCGGAAAATTCTCGGAAAATTCTCGGAAAATTCTCGGAAAATTCTCAGAAAATTCTCGGAAAATTCCCAGAAAATTCTCGGAAAATTCTCGGAAAATTCTCGGAAAATTCTCGGAAAATTGACGGAAAATTCTCAGAAAATTCTCTGAAAATTCTCGGAAAATTCTCGGAAAATTCTCGGAAAATTCTCGGAAAATTCTCGGAAAATTCTCGGAAAATTCTCAGAAAATTCTCGGAAAATTCCCACAAAATTCTCGGAAAATTCTCGGAAAATTCTCGGAAAATTCTCGGAAAATTCTCGGAAAATTCCCAGAAAATTCTCGGAAAATTCTCGGAAAATTCTCGGAAAATTCTCGGAAAATTCTCGGAAAATTCTCGGAAAATTCTCGGGAAATTCTCGGAAAATTCTCAGAAAATTCTCGGAAAATTCTCGGAAAATTCTCGGAAAATTCTCGGAAAATTCTCGGAAAATTCTCGGAAAATTCTCGGAAAATTCTCAGAAAATTCTCGGAAAATTCCCAGAAAATTCTCGGAAAATTCTCGGAAAATTCTCGGAAAATTCTCGGAAAATTCTCGGAAAATTCTCGGAAAATTCTCGGAAAATTCTCAGAAAATTCTCGGAAAATTCTCGGAAAATTCTCGGAAAATTCTCAGAAAATTCTCGGAAAATTCCCAGAAAATTCTCAGAAAATTCTCGGAAAATTCTCGGAAAATTCTCGGAAAATTCTCGGAAAATTCTCGGAAAATTCTCGGAAAATTCTCGGAAAATTCTCGGAAAATTGACGGAAAATTCTCGGAACCTTCTCGGAAAATTCTCAGAAAATCGTCGGAAAATTCTCGGAAAATTCTCAGAAAATTCTCGGAAAAATCCTGGAAAATTCTCGGAAAATTCTCGGAAAATTGACGGAAAATTCTCGGAAAATTCTCGGAAAATTCTCGGAAAATTCTCGGAAAATTCTCGGAAAATTCTCAGAAAATTCTCGGAAAATTCTCGGAAAATTCTCAGAAAATTCTCGGAAAATTCTCGGAAAATTCTCGGAAAATTCTCGGAAAATTCTCGGAAAATTCTCGCAAAATTCTCGGAAAATTCTCGGAAAATTCTCAGAAAATTCTCAGAAAATTCTCGGAAAATTCTCGGAAAATTCTCGGAAAATTCTCGGAAAATTCTCGGAAAATTCTCGGAAAATTCTCGGAAAATTCTCAGAAAATTCTCGGAAAATTCCCAGAAAATTCTCGGAAAATTCTCGGAAAATTCTCGGAAAATTCTCGGAAAATTGACGGAAAATTCTCAGAAAATTCTCTGAAAATTCTCGGAAAATTCTCGGAAAATTCTCGGAAAATTCTCGGAAAATTCTCGGAAAATTCTCGGAAAATTCTCAGAAAATTCTCGGAAAATTCCCACAAAATTCTCGGAAAATTCTCGGAAAATTCTCCGAAAATTCTCGGAAAATTCTCGGAAAATTCCCAGAAAATTCTCGCAAAATTCTTGGAAAATTCTCGGAAAATTCTCGGAAAATTCTCGGAAAATTCTCGGAAAATTCTCGGGAAATTCTCGGAAAATTCTCAGAAAATTCTCGGAAAATTCTCGGAAAATTCTCGGAAAATTCTCGGAAAATTCTCGGAAAATTCTCGGAAAATTCTCAGAAAATTCTCGGAAAATTCCCAGAAAATTCTCGGAAAATTCTCGGAAAATTCTCGGAAAATTCTCGGAAAATTGACGGAAAATTCTCAGAAAATTCTCTGAAAATTCTCGGAAAATTCTCGGAAAATTCTCGGAAATTTCTCGGAAAATTCTCGGAAAATTCTCGGAAAATTCTCAGAAAATTCTCGGAAAATTCCCACAAAATTCTCGGAAAATTCTCGGAAAATTCTCGGAAAATTCTCGGAAAATTCTCGGAAAATTCCCAGAAAATTCTCGGAAAATTCTCGGAAAATTCTCGGAAAATTCTCGGAAAATTCTCGGAAAATTCTCGGAAAATTCTCGGGAAATTCTCGGAAAATTCTCAGAAAATTCTCGGAAAATTCTCGGAAAATTCTCGGAAAATTCTCGGAAAATTCTCGGAAAATTCTCGGAAAATTCTCGGAAAATTCTCAGAAAATTCTCGGAAAATTCCCAGAAAATTCTCGGAAAATTCTCGGAAAATTCTCGGAAAATTCTCGGAAAATTCTCGGAAAATTCTCGGAAAATTCTCGGAAAATTCTCAGAAAATTCTCGGAAAATTCTCGGAAAATTCTCGGAAAATTCTCAGAAAATTCTCGGAAAATTCCCAGAAAATTCTCAGAAAATTCTCGGAAAATTCTCGGAAAATTCTCGGAAAATTCTCGGAAAATTCTCGGAAAATTCTCGGAAAATTCTCGGAAAATTCTCGGAAAATTGACGGAAAATTCTCGGAACCTTCTCGGAAAATTCTCAGAAAATCGTCGGAAAATTCTCGGAAAATTCTCAGAAAATTCTCGGAAAAATCCTGGAAAATTCTCGGAAAATTCTCGGAAAATTGACGGAAAATTCTCGGAAAATTCTCGGAAAATTCTCGGAAAATTCTCGGAAAATTCTCGGAAAATTCTCAGAAAATTCTCGGAAAATTCTCGGAAAATTCTCAGAAAATTCTCGGAAAATTCTCGGAAAATTCTCGGAAAATTCTCGGAAAATTCTCGGAAAATTCTCGCAAAATTCTCGGAAAATTCTCGGAAAATTCTCAGAAAATTCTCAGAAAATTCTCGGAAAATTCTCGGAAAATTCTCGGAAAATTCTCAGAAAATTCTCGGAAAACTCCCAGAAAATTCTCGGAAAATTACCGGAAAATTCTCGGAAAATTCTCGGAAAATTCTCGGAAAATTCCCAGAAAATTCTCGGAAAATTCTCGGAAAATTCTCGGAAAATTCTCGGAAAATTCTCGGAAAATTCTCGGAAAATTCTCGGAAAATTCTCAGAAAATGCTCAGAAAATTCTCGGAAAATTCTCGGAAAATTCTCGGAAAATTCTCGGAAAATTCTCGGAAAATTCTCGGAAAATTCTCGGAAAATTCTCAGAAAATTCTCGGAAAATTCTCGGAAAATTCTCGGAAAATTCTCGGAAAATTCTCGGAAAATTCTCGGAAAATTCTCGGAAAATTCTCAGAAAATGCTCAGAAAATTCTCGGAAAATTCTCGGAAAATTCTCGGAAAATTCTCGGAAATTTCTCGGAAAATTCTCGGAAAATTCTCGGAAAATTCTCAGAAAATTCTCGGAAAATTCCCACAAAATTCTCGGAAAATTCTCGGAAAATTCTCGGAAAATTCTCGGAAAATTCTCGGAAAATTCCCAGAAAATTCTCGGAAAATTCTCGGAAAATTCTCGGAAAATTCTCGGAAAATTCTCGGAAAATTCTCGGAAAATTCTCGGGAAATTCTCGGAAAATTCTCAGAAAATTCTCGGAAAATTCTCGGAAAATTCTCGGAAAATTCTCGGAAAATTCTCGGAAAATTCTCGGAAAATTCTCGGAAAATTCTCAGAAAATTCTCGGAAAATTCCCAGAAAATTCTCGGAAAATTCTCGGAAAATTCTCGGAAAATTCTCGGAAAATTCTCGGAAAATTCTCGGAAAATTCTCGGAAAATTCTCAGAAAATTCTCGGAAAATTCTCGGAAAATTCTCGGAAAATTCTCAGAAAATTCTCGGAAAATTCCCAGAAAATTCTCAGAAAATTCTCGGAAAATTCTCGGAAAATTCTCGGAAAATTCTCGGAAAATTCTCGGAAAATTCTCGGAAAATTCTCGGAAAATTCTCGGAAAATTGACGGAAAATTCTCGGAACCTTCTCGGAAAATTCTCAGAAAATCGTCGGAAAATTCTCGGAAAATTCTCAGAAAATTCTCGGAAAAATCCTGGAAAATTCTCGGAAAATTCTCGGAAAATTGACGGAAAATTCTCGGAAAATTCTCGGAAAATTCTCGGAAAATTCTCGGAAAATTCTCGGAAAATTCTCAGAAAATTCTCGGAAAATTCTCGGAAAATTCTCAGAAAATTCTCGGAAAATTCTCGGAAAATTCTCGGAAAATTCTCGGAAAATTCTCGGAAAATTCTCGCAAAATTCTCGGAAAATTCTCGGAAAATTCTCGGAAAATTCTCAGAAAATTCTCGGAAAATTCTCGGAAAATTCTCGGAAAATTCTCAGAAAATTCTCGGAAAACTCCCAGAAAATTCTCGGAAAATTACCGGAAAATTCTCGGAAAATTCTCGGAAAATTCTCGGAAAATTCCCAGAAAATTCTCGGAAAATTCTCGGAAAATTCTCGGAAAATTCTCGGAAAATTCTCGGAAAATTCTCGGAAAATTCTCGGAAAATTCTCAGAAAATGCTCAGAAAATTCTCGGAAAATTCTCGGAAAATTCTCGGAAAATTCTCGGAAAATTCTCGGAAAATTCTCGGAAAATTCTCGGAAAATTCTCAGAAAATTCTCGGAAAATTCTCGGAAAATTCTCGGAAAATTCTCAGAAAATTCTCGGAAAATTCCCAGAAAATTCTCAGAAAATTCTCGGAAAATTCTCGGAAAATTCTCGGAAAATTCTCGGAAAATTCTCGGAAAATTCTCGGAAAATTCTCGGAAAATTCTCGGAAAATTGACGGAAAATTCTCGGAACCTTCTCGGAAAATTCTCAGAAAATCGTCGGAAAATTCTCGGAAAATTCTCAGAAAATTCTCGGAAAAATCCTGGAAAATTCTCGGAAAATTCTCGGAAAATTGACGGAAAATTCTCGGAAAATTCTCGGAAAATTCTCGGAAAATTCTCGGAAAATTCTCGGAAAATTCTCAGAAAATTCTCGGAAAATTCTCGGAAAATTCTCAGAAAATTCTCGGAAAATTCTCGGAAAATTCTCGGAAAATTCTCGGAAAATTCTCGGAAAATTCTCGCAAAATTCTCGGAAAATTCTCGGAAAATTCTCAGAAAATTCTCAGAAAATTCTCGGAAAATTCTCGGAAAATTCTCGGAAAATTCTCAGAAAATTCTCGGAAAACTCCCAGAAAATTCTCGGAAAATTACCGGAAAATTCTCGGAAAATTCTCGGAAAATTCTCGGAAAATTCCCAGAAAATTCTCGGAAAATTCTCGGAAAATTCTCGGAAAATTCTCGGAAAATTCTCGGAAAATTCTCGGAAAATTCTCGGAAAATTCTCAGAAAATGCTCAGAAAATTCTCGGAAAATTCTCGGAAAATTCTCGGAAAATTCTCGGAAAATTCTCGGAAAATTCTCGGAAAATTCTCGGAAAATTCTCAGAAAATTCTCGGAAAATTCTCGGAAAATTCTCGGAAAATTCTCGGAAAATTCTCGGAAAATTCTCGGAAAATTCTCGGAAAATTCTCAGAAAATGCTCAGAAAATTCTCGGAAAATTCTCGGAAAATTCTCGGAAAATTCTCGGAAATTTCTCGGAAAATTCTCGGAAAATTCTCGGAAAATTCTCAGAAAATTCTCGGAAAATTCCCACAAAATTCTCGGAAAATTCTCGGAAAATTCTCGGAAAATTCTCGGAAAATTCTCGGAAAATTCCCAGAAAATTCTCGGAAAATTCTCGGAAAATTCTCGGAAAATTCTCGGAAAATTCTCGGAAAATTCTCGGAAAATTCTCGGGAAATTCTCGGAAAATTCTCAGAAAATTCTCGGAAAATTCTCGGAAAATTCTCGGAAAATTCTCGGAAAATTCTCGGAAAATTCTCGGAAAATTCTCGGAAAATTCTCAGAAAATTCTCGGAAAATTCCCAGAAAATTCTCGGAAAATTCTCGGAAAATTCTCGGAAAATTCTCGGAAAATTCTCGGAAAATTCTCGGAAAATTCTCGGAAAATTCTCAGAAAATTCTCGGAAAATTCTCGGAAAATTCTCGGAAAATTCTCAGAAAATTCTCGGAAAATTCCCAGAAAATTCTCAGAAAATTCTCGGAAAATTCTCGGAAAATTCTCGGAAAATTCTCGGAAAATTCTCGGAAAATTCTCGGAAAATTCTCGGAAAATTCTCGGAAAATTGACGGAAAATTCTCGGAACCTTCTCGGAAAATTCTCAGAAAATCGTCGGAAAATTCTCGGAAAATTCTCAGAAAATTCTCGGAAAAATCCTGGAAAATTCTCGGAAAATTCTCGGAAAATTGACGGAAAATTCTCGGAAAATTCTCGGAAAATTCTCGGAAAATTCTCGGAAAATTCTCGGAAAATTCTCAGAAAATTCTCGGAAAATTCTCGGAAAATTCTCAGAAAATTCTCGGAAAATTCTCGGAAAATTCTCGGAAAATTCTCGGAAAATTCTCGGAAAATTCTCGCAAAATTCTCGGAAAATTCTCGGAAAATTCTCAGAAAATTCTCAGAAAATTCTCGGAAAATTCTCGGAAAATTCTCGGAAAATTCTCAGAAAATTCTCGGAAAACTCCCAGAAAATTCTCGGAAAATTACCGGAAAATTCTCGGAAAATTCTCGGAAAATTCTCGGAAAATTCCCAGAAAATTCTCGGAAAATTCTCGGAAAATTCTCGGAAAATTCTCGGAAAATTCTCGGAAAATTCTCGGAAAATTCTCGGAAAATTCTCAGAAAATGCTCAGAAAATTCTCGGAAAATTCTCGGAAAATTCTCGGAAAATTCTCGGAAAATTCTCGGAAAATTCTCGGAAAATTCTCGGAAAATTCTCAGAAAATTCTCGGAAAATTCTCGGAAAATTCTCGGAAAATTCTCGGAAAATTCTCGGAAAATTCTCGGAAAATTCTCGGAAAATTCTCGGAAAATTCTCGGAAAATTCTCAGAAAATTCTCGGAAAATTCCCAGAAAATTCTCGGAAAATTCTCGGAAAATTCTCGGAAAATTCTCGGAAAATTCTCGGAAAATTCTCGGAAAATTCTCGGAAAATTCTCGGAAAATTCTCGGAAAATTCTCGGAAAATTCTCGGAAAATTCTCGGAAAATTCTCAGAAAATTCTCGGAAAATTCTCGGAAAATTCTCGGAAAATTCTCAGAAAATTCTCGGAAAATTCTCGGAAAATTCTTGGAAAATTCTCAGAAAATTCTCGGAAAATTCCCAGAAAATTCTCGGAAAATTCTCGGAAAATTCTCGGAAAATTCTCGGAAAATTCTCGGAAAATTCTCGGAAAATTCTCGGAAAATTCTCGGAAAATTCTCGGAAAATTCTCGGAAAATTCTCGGAAAATTCTCGGAAAATTCTCGGAAAATTCTCGGAAAATTCTCAGAAAATTCTCGGAAAATTCTCGGAAAATTCTCGGAAAATTCTCAGAAAATTCTCGGAAAATTCTCGGAAAATTCTCGGAAAATTCTCGGAAAATTCTCGGAAAATTCTCGGAAAATTCTCGGAAAATTCTCGGAAAATTCTCGGAAAATTCTCGGAAAATTCTCGGAAAATTCTCGGAAAATTCTCGGAAAATTCCCAGAAAATTCTCAGAAAATTCTCGGAAAATTCTCGGAAAATTCTCGGAAAATTCTCGGAAAATTCTCGGAAAATTCTCGGAAAATTCTCGGAAAATTCTCGGAAAATTGACGGAAAATTCTCGGAACCTTCTCGGAAAATTCTCAGAAAATCGTCGGAAAATTCTCGGAAAATTCTCAGAAAATTCTCGGAAAAATCCTGGAAAATTCTCGGAAAATTCTCGGAAAATTGACGGAAAATTCTCGGAAAATTCTCGGAAAATTCTCGGAAAATTCTCGGAAAATTCTCGGAAAATTCTCAGAAAATTCTCGGAAAATTCTCGGAAAATTCTCAGAAAATTCTCGGAAAATTCTCGGAAAATTCTCGGAAAATTCTCGGAAAATTCTCGGAAAATTCTCGCAAAATTCTCGGAAAATTCTCGGAAAATTCTCAGAAAATTCTCGGAAAATTCTCGGAAAATTCTCGGAAAATTCTCGGAAAATTCTCGGAAAATTCTCAGAAAATTCTCGGAAAATTCCCAGAAAATTCTCGGAAAATTCTCGGAAAATTCTCGGAAAATTCTCGGAAAATTCTCGGAAAATTCTCGGAAAATTCTCGGAAAATTCTCGGAAAATTCTCGGAAAATTCTCGGAAAATTCTCGGAAAATTCTCGGAAAATTGACGGAAAATTCTCGGAAAATTCTCGGAAAATTCTCGGAAAATTCTCGGAAAATTCTCGGAAAATTGACGGAAAATTCTCGGAAAATTCTCGGAAAATTCTCGGAAAATTCTCGGAAAATTCTCGGAAAATTCTCAGAAAATTCTCGGAAAATTCTCGGAAAATTCTCAGAAAATTCTCGGAAAATTCTCGGAAAATTCTCGGAAAATTCTCGGAAAATTCTCGGAAAATTCTCGCAAAATTCTCGGAAAATTCTCGGAAAATTCTCAGAAAATTCTCAGAAAATTCTCGGAAAATTCTCGGAAAATTCTCGGAAAATTCTCGGAAAATTCTCGGAAAATTCTCGGAAAATTCTCGGAAAATTCTCAGAAAATTCTCGGAAAATTCCCATAAAATTCTCGGAAAATTCTCGGAAAATTCTCGGAAAATTCTCGGAAAATTGACGGAAAATTCTCAGAAAATTCTCTGAAAATTCTCGGAAAATTCTCGGAAAATTCTCGGAAAATTCTCGGAAAATTCTCGGAAAATTCTCGGAAAATTCTCAGAAAATTCTCGGAAAATTCCCACAAAATTCTCGGAAAATTCTCGGAAAATTCTCGGAAAATTCTCGGAAAATTCTCGGAAAATTCCCAGAAAATTCTCGGAAAATTCTCGGAAAATTCTCGGAAAATTCTCGGAAAATTCTCGGAAAATTCTCGGAAAATTCTCGGGAAATTCTCGGAAAATTCTCAGAAAATTCTCGGAAAATTCTCGGAAAATTCTCGGAAAATTCTCGGAAAATTCTCGGAAAATTCTCGGAAAATTCTCGGAAAATTCTCAGAAAATTCTCGGAAAATTCCCAGAAAATTCTCGGAAAATTCTCGGAAAATTCTCGGAAAATTCTCGGAAAATTCTCGGAAAATTCTCGGAAAATTCTCGGAAAATTCTCGGAAAATTCTCGGAAAATTCTCGGAAAATTCTCGGAAAATTCTCGGAAAATTCTCAGAAAATTCTCGGAAAATTCTCGGAAAATTCTCGGAAAATTCTCAGAAAATTCTCGGAAAATTCTCGGAAAATTCTCGGAAAATTCTCGGAAAATTCTCGGAAAATTCTCGGAAAATTCTCGGAAAATTCTCAGAAAATTCTCAGAAAATTCTCGGAAAATTCTCGGAAAATTCTCAGAAAATTCTCGGAAAATTCCCAGGAAATTCTCGGAAAATTGACGGAAAATTCTCGGAAAATTCTCGGAAAATTCTCGGAAAATTCTCGGAAAATTCTCGGAAAATTCTCGGAAAATTCTCGGAAAATTCTCGGAAAATTCTCAGAAAATTCTCGGAAAATTCTCGGAAAATTCTCGGAAAATTCTCGGGAAATTCTCGGAAAATTCTCGGAAAATTCTCGGAAAATTCTCGGAAAATTCTCGGAAAATTCTCGGAAAATTCTCGGAAAATTCTCGGAAAATTCTCGGAAAATTCTCAGAAAATTCTCGGAAAACTCCCAGAAAATTCTCGGAAAATTACCGGAAAATTCTCGGAAAATTCTCGGAAAATTCTCGGAAAATTCCCAGAAAATTCTCGGAAAATTCTCGGAAAATTCTCGGAAAATTCTCGGAAAATTCTCGGAAAATTCTCGGAAAATTCTCGGAAAATTCTCAGAAAATGCTCAGAAAATTCTCGGAAAATTCTCGGAAAATTCTCGGAAAATTCTCGGAAAACTCTCGGAAAATTCTCGGAAAATTCTCGGAAAATTCTCGGAAAATTCTCGGAAAATTCTCGGAAAATTCTCGGAAAATTCTCGGAAAATTCTCGGAAAATTCTCGGAAAATTCTCGGAAAATTCTCAGAAAATTCTCGGAAAATTCTCGGAAAATTCTCAGAAAATTCTCGGAAAATTCTCGGAAAATTCTCGGAAAATTCTCGGAAAATTCTCGGAAAATTCTCGCAAAATTCTCGGAAAATTCTCGGAAAATTCTCAGAAAATTCTCAGAAAATTCTCGGAAAATTCTCGGAAAATTCTCGGAAAATTCTCGGAAAATTCTCGGAAAATTCTCGGAAAATTCTCGGAAAATTCTCAGAAAATTCTCGGAAAATTCCCAGAAAATTCTCGGAAAATTCTCGGAAAATTCTCGGAAAATTCTCGGAAAATTGACGGAAAATTCTCAGAAAATTCTCTGAAAATTCTCGGAAAATTCTCGGAAAATTCTCGGAAAATTCTCGGAAAATTCTCGGAAAATTCTCGGAAAATTCTCAGAAAATTCTCGGAAAATTCCCACAAAATTCTCGGAAAATTCTCGGAAAATTCTCGGAAAATTCTCGGAAAATTCTCGGAAAATTCCCAGAAAATTCTCGGAAAATTCTCGGAAAATTCTCGGAAAATTCTCGGAAAATTCTCGGAAAATTCTCGGAAAATTCTCGGGAAATTCTCGGAAAATTCTCAGAAAATTCTCGGAAAATTCTCGGAAAATTCTCGGAAAATTCTCGGAAAATTCTCGGAAAATTCTCGGAAAATTCTCGGAAAATTCTCAGAAAATTCTCGGAAAATTCCCAGAAAATTCTCGGAAAATTCTCGGAAAATTCTCGGAAAATTCTCGGAAAATTCTCGGAAAATTCTCGGAAAATTCTCGGAAAATTCTCAGAAAATTCTCGGAAAATTCTCGGAAAATTCTCGGAAAATTCTCAGAAAATTCTCGGAAAATTCCCAGAAAATTCTCAGAAAATTCTCGGAAAATTCTCGGAAAATTCTCGGAAAATTCTCGGAAAATTCTCGGAAAATTCTCGGAAAATTCTCGGAAAATTCTCGGAAAATTGACGGAAAATTCTCGGAACCTTCTCGGAAAATTCTCAGAAAATCGTCGGAAAATTCTCGGAAAATTCTCAGAAAATTCTCGGAAAAATCCTGGAAAATTCTCGGAAAATTCTCGGAAAATTGACGGAAAATTCTCGGAAAATTCTCGGAAAATTCTCGGAAAATTCTCGGAAAATTCTCGGAAAATTCTCAGAAAATTCTCGGAAAATTCTCGGAAAATTCTCAGAAAATTCTCGGAAAATTCTCGGAAAATTCTCGGAAAATTCTCGGAAAATTCTCGGAAAATTCTCGCAAAATTCTCGGAAAATTCTCGGAAAATTCTCAGAAAATTCTCAGAAAATTCTCGGAAAATTCTCGGAAAATTCTCGGAAAATTCTCGGAAAATTCTCGGAAAATTCTCGGAAAATTCTCGGAAAATTCTCAGAAAATTCTCGGAAAATTCCCAGAAAATTCTCGGAAAATTCTCGGAAAATTCTCGGAAAATTCTCGGAAAATTGACGGAAAATTCTCAGAAAATTCTCTGAAAATTCTCGGAAAATTCTCGGAAAATTCTCCGAAAATTCTCGGAAAATTCTCGGAAAATTCTCGGAAAATTCTCAGAAAATTCTCGGAAAATTCCCACAAAATTCTCGGAAAATTCTCGGAAAATTCTCCGAAAATTCTCGGAAAATTCTCGGAAAATTCCCAGAAAATTCTCGCAAAATTCTTGGAAAATTCTCGGAAAATTCTCGGAAAATTCTCGGAAAATTCTCGGAAAATTCTCGGGAAATTCTCGGAAAATTCTCAGAAAATTCTCGGAAAATTCTCGGAAAATTCTCGGAAAATTCTCGGAAAATTCTCGGAAAATTCTCGGAAAATTCTCAGAAAATTCTCGGAAAATTCCCAGAAAATTCTCGGAAAATTCTCGGAAAATTCTCGGAAAATTCTCGGAAAATTCTCGGAAAATTCTCGGAAAATTCTCGGAAAATTCTCGGAAAATTCTCGGAAAATTCTCGGAAAATTCTCGGAAAATTCTCGGAAAATTCTCGGAAAATTGACGGAAAATTCTCGGAAAATTCTCGGAAAATTCTCGGAAAATTCTCGGAAAATTCTCGGAAAATTGACGGAGAATTCTCGGAAAATTCTCGGAAAATTCTCGGAAAATTCTCGGAAAATTCTCGGAAAATTCTGAGAAAATTCTCGGAAAATTCTCGGAAAATTCTCAGAAAATTCTCGGAAAATTCTCGGAAAATTCTCGGAAAATTCTCGGAAAATTCTCGGAAAATTCTCGCAAAATTCTCGGAAAATTCTCGGAAAATTCTCAGAAAATTCTCAGAAAATTCTCGGAAAATTCTCGGAAAATTCTCGGAAAATTCTCGGAAAATTCTCGGAAAATTCTCGGAAAATTCTCGGAAAATTCTCGGAAAATTCCCAGAAAATTCTCGGAAAATTCTCGGAAAATTCTCGGAAAATTCTCGGAAAATTGACGGAAAATTCTCAGAAAATTCTCTGAAAATTCTCGGAAAATTCTCGGAAAATTCTCGGAAAATTCTCGGAAAATTCTCGGAAAATTCTCGGAAAATTCTCAGAAAATTCTCGGAAAATTCCCACAAAATTCTCGGAAAATTCTCGGAAAATTCTCGGAAAATTCTCGGAAAATTCTCGGAAAATTCCCAGAAAATTCTCGGAAAATTCTCGGAAAATTCTCGGAAAATTCTCGGAAAATTCTCGGAAAATTCTCGGAAAATTCTCGGGAAATTCTCGGAAAATTCTCAGAAAATTCTCGGAAAATTCTCGGAAAATTCTCGGAAAATTCTCGGAAAATTCTCGGAAAATTCTCGGAAAATTCTCGGAAAATTCTCAGAAAATTCTCGGAAAATTCCCAGAAAATTCTCGGAAAATTCTCGGAAAATTCTCGGAAAATTCTCGGAAAATTCTCGGAAAATTCTCGGAAAATTCTCGGAAAATTCTCGGAAAATTCTCGGAAAATTCTCGGAAAATTCTCGGAAAATTCTCGGAAAATTCTCAGAAAATTCTCGGAAAATTCTCGGAAAATTCTCGGAAAATTCTCAGAAAATTCTCGGAAAATTCTCGGAAAATTCTCGGAAAATTCTCGGAAAATTCTCGGAAAATTCTCGGAAAATTCTCGGAAAATTCTCAGAAAATTCTCAGAAAATTCTCGGAAAATTCTCGGAAAATTCTCAGAAAATTCTCGGAAAATTCCCAGAAAATTCTCGGAAAATTGACGGAAAATTCTCGGAAAATTCTCGGAAAATTCTCGGAAAATTCTCGGAAAATTCTCGGAAAATTCTCGGAAAATTCTCGGAAAATTCTCGGAAAATTCTCGGAAAATTCTCGGAAAATTCTCGGAAAATTCTCGGAAAATTCTCGGAAAATTCTCGGAAAATTCTCGGAAAATTCTCGGAAAATTCTCGGAAAATTCTCAGAAAATTCTCGGAAAATTCTCGGAAAATTCTCGGAAAATTCTCGGGAAATTCTCGGAAAATTCTCAGAAAATTCTCGGAAAATTCTCGGAAAATTCTCGGAAAATTGTCGGAAAATTCTCGGAACCTTCTCGGAAAATTCTCAGAAAATCGTCGGAAAATTCTCGGAAAATTCTCAGAAAATTCTCGGAAAAATCCTGGAAAATTCTCGGAAAATTCTCGGAAAACTGACGGAAAATTCTCGGAAAATTCTCGGAAAATTCTCGGAAAATTCTCGGAAAATTCTCGGAAAATTCTCAGAAAATTCTCGGAAAATTCTCGGAAAATTCTCGGAAAATTCTCGGAAAATTCTCGGAAAATTCTCGGAAAATTCTCGGAAAATTCTCGGAAAATTCTCAGAAAATTCTCGGAAAACTCCCAGAAAATTCTCGGAAAATTACCGGAAAATTCTCGGAAAATTCTCGGAAAATTCTCGGAAAATTCCCAGAAAATTCTCGGAAAATTCTCGGAAAATTCTCGGAAAATTCTCGGAAAATTCTCGGAAAATTCTCGGAAAATTCTCGGAAAATTCTCAGAAAATGCTCAGAAAATTCTCGGAAAATTCTCGGAAAATTCTCGGAAAATTCTCGGAAAACTCTCGGAAAATTCTCGGAAAATTCTCGGAAAATTCTCGGAAAATTCTCGGAAAATTCTCGGAAAATTCTCGGAAAATTCTCGGAAAATTCTCGGAAAATTCTCGGAAAATTCTCGGAAAATTCTCGGAAAATTCTCGGAAAATTCTCGGAAAGATCTCAGAAAATTCTCGGAAAATTCCCAGAAAATTCTCGGAAAATTCTCGGAAAATTCTCGGAAAATTCTCGGAAAATTCTCGGAAAATTCCCAGAAAATTCTCGGAAAATTCTCGGAAAATTCTCGGAAAATTCTCGGAAAATTCTCGGAAAATTCTCGGAAAATTCTCGGAAAATTCTCGGAAAATTCTCAGAAAATTCTCGGAAAATTCTCGGAAAATTCTCGGAAAATTCTCGGAAAATTCTCGGAAAATTCTCGGAAAATTCTCGGAAAATTCTCAGAAAGTTCTCGGAAAATTCTCGGAAAATTCTCGGAAAATTCTCGGAAAATTCTCGGAAAATTCTCGGCAAATTCTCGGAAAATTCTCGGAAAATTCTCAGAAAATTCTCGGAAAATTCCCAGAAAACTCTCGGAAAATTCTCGGAAAATTCTCGGAAAATTCTCGGAAAATTCTCGGAAAATTCTCGGAAAATTCTCGGAAAATTCTCGGAAAATTCTCGGAAAATTCTCGGAAAATTCTCGGAAAATTCTCAGAAAATTCTCGGAAAATTCTCGGAAAATTCTCGGAAAATTCTCAGAAAATTCTCGGAAAATTCCCAGAAAATTCTCGGAAAATTCTCGGAAAATTCTGGGAAAATTCTCGGAAAATTCTCGGAAAATTCTCGGAAAATTCTCGGAAAATTCTCAGAAAATTCTCGGAAAATTCTCGGAAAATTCTCGGAAAATTCTTGGAAAATTCTCGGAAAATTCTCGGAAAATTCTCAGAAAATTCTCGGAAAATTCCCAGAAAATTCTCGGAAAAATCCTGGAAAATTCTCGGAAAATTCTCGGAAAATTGACGGAAAATTCTCGGAAAATTCTCGGAAAATTCTCAGAAAATTCTCGGAAAATTCTCGGAAAATTCTCGGAAAATTCTCGGAAAATTCTCGGAAAATTCTCGCAAAATTCTCGGAAAATTCTCGGAAAATTCTCGGAAAATTCTCGGAAAATTCTCGGAAAATTCTCGGAAAATTCTCGGAAAATTCTCGGAAAATTCTCGGAAAATTCTCAGAAAATTCTCGGAAAATTCCCAGAAAATTCTCGGAAAATTCTCGGAAAATTCTCGGAAAATTCTCGGAAAATTGACGGAAAATTCTCAGAAAATTCTCTGAAAATTCTCGGAAAATTCTCGGAAAATTCTCGGAAAATTCTCGGAAAATTCTCGGAAAATTCTCGGAAAATTCTCAGAAAATTCTCGGAAAATTCCCACAAAATTCTCGGAAAATTCTCGGAAAATTCTCCGAAAATTCTCGGAAAATTCTCGGAAAATTCCCAGAAAATTCTCGCAAAATTCTTGGAAAATTCTCGGAAAATTCTCGGAAAATTCTCGGAAAATTCTCGGAAAATTCTCGGGAAATTCTCGGAAAATTCTCAGAAAATTCTCGGAAAATTCTCGGAAAATTCTCGGAAAATTCTCGGAAAATTCTCGGAAAATTCTCGGAAAATTCTCGGAAAATTCTCAGAAAATTCTCGGAAAATTCCCAGAAAATTCTCGGAAAATTCTCGGAAAATTCTCGGAAAATTCTCGGAAAATTCTCGGAAAATTCTCGGAAAATTCTCGGAAAATTCTCGGAAAATTCTCGGAAAATTCTCGGAAAATTCTCGGAAAATTCTCGGAAAATTCTCGGAAAATTGACGGAAAATTCTCGGAAAATTCTCGGAAAATTCTCGGAAAATTCTCGGAAAATTCTCGGAAAATTGACGGAAAATTCTCGGAAAATTCTCGGAAAATTCTCGGAAAATTCTCGGAAAATTCTCGGAAAATTCTCAGAAAATTCTCGGAAAATTCTCGGAAAATTCTCAGAAAATTCTCGGAAAATTCTCGGAAAATTCTCGGAAAATTCTCGGAAAATTCTCGGAAAATTCTCGCAAAATTCTCGGAAAATTCTCGGAAAATTCTCAGAAAATTCTCAGAAAATTCTCGGAAAATTCTCGGAAAATTCTCGGAAAATTCTCGGAAAATTCTCGGAAAATTCTCGGAAAATTCTCGGAAAATTCTCAGAAAATTCTCGGAAAATTCCCAGAAAATTCTCGGAAAATTCTCGGAAAATTCTCGGAAAATTCTCGGAAAATTGACGGAAAATTCTCAGAAAATTCTCTGAAAATTCTCGGAAAATTCTCGGAAAATTCTCGGAAAATTCTCGGAAAATTCTCGGAAAATTCTCGGAAAATTCTCAGAAAATTCTCGGAAAATTCCCACAAAATTCTCGGAAAATTCTCGGAAAATTCTCGGAAAATTCTCGGAAAATTCTCGGAAAATTCCCAGAAAATTCTCGGAAAATTCTCGGAAAATTCTCGGAAAATTCTCGGAAAATTCTCGGAAAATTCTCGGAAAATTCTCGGGAAATTCTCGGAAAATTCTCAGAAAATTCTCGGAAAATTCTCGGAAAATTCTCGGAAAATTCTCGGAAAATTCTCGGAAAATTCTCGGAAAATTCTCGGAAAATTCTCAGAAAATTCTCGGAAAATTCCCAGAAAATTCTCGGAAAATTCTCGGAAAATTCTCGGAAAATTCTCGGAAAATTCTCGGAAAATTCTCGGAAAATTCTCGGAAAATTCTCGGAAAATTCTCGGAAAATTCTCGGAAAATTCTCGGAAAATTCTCGGAAAATTCTCAGAAAATTCTCGGAAAATTCTCGGAAAATTCTCGGAAAATTCTCAGAAAATTCTCGGAAAATTCTCGGAAAATTCTCGGAAAATTCTCGGAAAATTCTCGGAAAATTCTCGGAAAATTCTCGGAAAATTCTCAGAAAATTCTCAGAAAATTCTCGGAAAATTCTCGGAAAATTCTCAGAAAATTCTCGGAAAATTCCCAGAAAATTCTCGGAAAATTGACGGAAAATTCTCGGAAAATTCTCGGAAAATTCTCGGAAAATTCTCGGAAAATTCTCGGAAAATTCTCGGAAAATTCTCGGAAAATTCTCAGAAAATTCTCGGAAAATTCTCGGAAAATTCTCGGAAAATTCTCGGGAAATTCTCGGAAAATTCTCGGAAAATTCTCGGAAAATTCTCGGAAAATTCTCGGAAAATTCTCGGAAAATTCTCGGAAAATTCTCGGAAAATTCTCGGAAAATTCTCAGAAAATTCTCGGAAAACTCCCAGAAAATTCTCGGAAAATTACCGGAAAATTCTCGGAAAATTCTCGGAAAATTCTCGGAAAATTCCCAGAAAATTCTCGGAAAATTCTCGGAAAATTCTCGGAAAATTCTCGGAAAATTCTCGGAAAATTCTCGGAAAATTCTCGGAAAATTCTCAGAAAATGCTCAGAAAATTCTCGGAAAATTCTCGGAAAATTCTCGGAAAATTCTCGGAAAACTCTCGGAAAATTCTCGGAAAATTCTCGGAAAATTCTCGGAAAATTCTCGGAAAATTCTCGGAAAATTCTCGGAAAATTCTCGGAAAATTCTCGGAAAATTCTCGGAAAATTCTCGGAAAATTCTCGGAAAATTCTCAGAAAATTCTCGGAAAATTCTCGGAAAATTCTCAGAAAATTCTCGGAAAATTCTCGGAAAATTCTCGGAAAATTCTCGGAAAATTCTCGGAAAATTCTCGCAAAATTCTCGGAAAATTCTCGGAAAATTCTCAGAAAATTCTCAGAAAATTCTCGGAAAATTCTCGGAAAATTCTCGGAAAATTCTCGGAAAATTCTCGGAAAATTCTCGGAAAATTCTCGGAAAATTCTCAGAAAATTCTCGGAAAATTCCCAGAAAATTCTCGGAAAATTCTCGGAAAATTCTCGGAAAATTCTCGGAAAATTGACGGAAAATTCTCAGAAAATTCTCTGAAAATTCTCGGAAAATTCTCGGAAAATTCTCGGAAAATTCTCGGAAAATTCTCGGAAAATTCTCGGAAAATTCTCAGAAAATTCTCGGAAAATTCCCACAAAATTCTCGGAAAATTCTCGGAAAATTCTCGGAAAATTCTCGGAAAATTCTCGGAAAATTCTCGGAAAATTCTCGGAAAATTCTCGGAAAATTCTCGGGAAATTCTCGGAAAATTCTCAGAAAATTCTCGGAAAATTCTCGGAAAATTCTCGGAAAATTCTCGGAAAATTCTCGGAAAATTCTCGGAAAATTCTCGGAAAATTCTCAGAAAATTCTCGGAAAATTCCCAGAAAATTCTCGGAAAATTCTCGGAAAATTCTCGGAAAATTCTCGGAAAATTCTCGGAAAATTCTCGGAAAATTCTCGGAAAATTCTCAGAAAATTCTCGGAAAATTCTCGGAAAATTCTCGGAAAATTCTCAGAAAATTCTCGGAAAATTCCCAGAAAATTCTCGGAAAATTCTCGGAAAATTCTCGGAAAATTCTCGGAAAATTCTCGGAAAATTCTCGGAAAATTCTCGGAAAATTCTCAGAAAATTCTCGGAAAATTCTCGGAAAATTCTCGGAAAATTCTCGGAAAATTCTCGGAAAATTCCCAGAAAATTCTCGGAAAATTCTCGGAAAATTCTCGGAAAATTCTCGGAAAATTCTCGGAAAATTCTCGGAAAATTCTCGGGAAATTCTCGGAAAATTCTCAGAAAATTCTCGGAAAATTCTCGGAAAATTCTCGGAAAATTCTCGGAAAATTCTCGGAAAATTCTCGGAAAATTCTCGGAAAATTCTCAGAAAATTCTCGGAAAATTCCCAGAAAATTCTCGGAAAATTCTCGGAAAATTCTCGGAAAATTCTCGGAAAATTCTGGGAAAATTCTCGGAAAATTCTCGGAAAATTCTCAGAAAATTCTCGGAAAATTCTCGGAAAATTCTCGGAAAATTCTCAGAAAATTCTCGGAAAATTCCCAGAAAATTCTCAGAAAATTCTCGGAAAATTCTCGGAAAATTCTCGGAAAATTCTCGGAAAATTCTCGGAAAATTCTCGGAAAATTCTCGGAAAATTCTCGGAAAATTGACGGAAAATTCTCGGAACCTTCTCGGAAAATTCTCAGAAAATCGTCGGAAAATTCTCGGAAAATTCTCAGAAAATTCTCGGAAAAATCCTGGAAAATTCTCGGAAAATTCTCGGAAAATTGACGGAAAATTCTCGGAAAATTCTCGGAAAATTCTCGGAAAATTCTCGGAAAATTCTCGGAAAATTCTCAGAAAATTCTCGGAAAATTCTCGGAAAATTCTCAGAAAATTCTCGGAAAATTCTCGGAAAATTCTCGGAAAATTCTCGGAAAATTCTCGGAAAATTCTCGCAAAATTCTCGGAAAATTCTCGGAAAATTCTCAGAAAATTCTCAGAAAATTCTCGGAAAATTCTCGGAAAATTCTCGGAAAATTCTCGGAAAATTCTCGGAAAATTCTGGGGAAAATTCTCGGAAAATTCTCAGAAAATTCTCGGAAAATTCCCAGAAAATTCTCGGAAAATTCTCGGAAAATTCTCGGAAAATTCTCGGAAAATTGACGGAAAATTCTCAGAAAATTCTCTGAAAATTCTCGGAAAATTCTCGGAAAATTCTCGGAAAATTCTCGGAAAATTCTCGGAAAATTCTCGGAAAATTCTCAGAAAATTCTCGGAAAATTCCCACAAAATTCTCGGAAAATTCTCGGAAAATTCTCCGAAAATTCTCGGAAAATTCTCGGAAAATTCCCAGAAAATTCTCGCAAAATTCTTGGAAAATTCTCGGAAAATTCTCGGAAAATTCTCGGAAAATTCTCGGAAAATTCTCGGGAAATTCTCGGAAAATTCTCAGAAAATTCTCGGAAAATTCTCGGAAAATTCTCGGAAAATTCTCGGAAAATTCTCGGAAAATTCTCGGAAAATTCTCGGAAAATTCTCAGAAAATTCTCGGAAAATTCCCAGAAAATTCTCGGAAAATTCTCGGAAAATTCTCGGAAAATTCTCGGAAAATTCTCGGAAAATTCTCGGAAAATTCTCGGAAAATTCTCGGAAAATTCTCGGAAAATTCTCGGAAAATTCTCGGAAAATTCTCGGAAAATTCTCGGAAAATTGACGGAAAATTCTCGGAAAATTCTCGGAAAATTCTCGGAAAATTCTCGGAAAATTCTCGGAAAATTGACGGAAAATTCTCGGAAAATTCTCGGAAAATTCTCGGAAAATTCTCGGAAAATTCTCGGAAAATTCTCAGAAAATTCTCGGAAAATTCTCGGAAAATTCTCAGAAAATTCTCGGAAAATTCTCGGAAAATTCTCGGAAAATTCTCGGAAAATTCTCGGAAAATTCTCGCAAAATTCTCGGAAAATTCTCGGAAAATTCTCAGAAAATTCTCAGAAAATTCTCGGAAAATTCTCGGAAAATTCTCGGAAAATTCTCGGAAAATTCTCGGAAAATTCTCGGAAAATTCTCGGAAAATTCTCGGAAAATTCCCAGAAAATTCTCGGAAAATTCTCGGAAAATTCTCGGAAAATTCTCGGAAAATTGACGGAAAATTCTCAGAAAATTCTCTGAAAATTCTCGGAAAATTCTCGGAAAATTCTCGGAAAATTCTCGGAAAATTCTCGGAAAATTCTCGGAAAATTCTCAGAAAATTCTCTGAAAATTCCCACAAAATTCTCGGAAAATTCTCGGAAAATTCTCGGAAAATTCTCGGAAAATTCTCGGAAAATTCCCAGAAAATTCTCGGAAAATTCTCGGAAAATTCTCGGAAAATTCTCGGAAAATTCTCGGAAAATTCTCGGAAAATTCTCGGGAAATTCTCGGAAAATTCTCAGAAAATTCTCGGAAAATTCTCGGAAAATTCTCGGAAAATTCTCGGAAAATTCTCGGAAAATTCTCGGAAAATTCTCGGAAAATTCTCAGAAAATTCTCGGAAAATTCCCAGAAAATTCTCGGAAAATTCTCGGAAAATTCTCGGAAAATTCTCGGAAAATTCTCGGAAAATTCTCGGAAAATTCTCGGAAAATTCTCGGAAAATTCTCGGAAAATTCTCGGAAAATTCTCGGAAAATTCTCGGAAAATTCTCAGAAAATTCTCGGAAAATTCTCGGAAAATTCTCGGAAAATTCTCAGAAAATTCTCGGAAAATTCTCGGAAAATTCTCGGAAAATTCTCGGAAAATTCTCGGAAAATTCTCGGAAAATTCTCGGAAAATTCTCAGAAAATTCTCAGAAAATTCTCGGAAAATTCTCGGAAAATTCTCAGAAAATTCTCGGAAAATTCCCAGAAAATTCTCGGAAAATTGACGGAAAATTCTCGGAAAATTCTCGGAAAATTCTCGGAAAATTCTCGGAAAATTCTCGGAAAATTCTCGGAAAATTCTCGGAAAATTCTCGGAAAATTCTCGGAAAATTCTCGGAAAATTCTCGGAAAATTCTCGGAAAATTCTCGGAAAATTCTCGGAAAATTCTCGGAAAATTCTCGGAAAATTCTCAGAAAATTCTCGGAAAATTCTCGGAAAATTCTCGGAAAATTCTCGGAAAATTCTCGGGAAATTCTCGGAAAATTCTCAGAAAATTCTCGGAAAATTCTCGGAAAATTCTCGGAAAATTGTCGGAAAATTCTCGGAACCTTCTCGGAAAATTCTCAGAAAATCGTCGGAAAATTCTCGGAAAATTCTCAGAAAATTCTCGGAAAAATCCTGGAAAATTCTCGGAAAATTCTCGGAAAACTGACGGAAAATTCTCGGAAAATTCTCGGAAAATTCTCGGAAAATTCTCGGAAAATTCTCGGAAAATTCTCAGAAAATTCTCGGAAAATTCTCGGAAAATTCTCGGAAAATTCTCGGAAAATTCTCGGAAAATTCTCGGAAAATTCTCGGAAAATTCTCGAAAAATTCTCAGAAAATTCTCGGAAAACTCCCAGAAAATTCTCGGAAAATTACCGGAAAATTCTCGGAAAATTCTCGGAAAATTCTCGGAAAATTCCCAGAAAATTCTCGGAAAATTCTCGGAAAATTCTCGGAAAATTCTCGGAAAATTCTCGGAAAATTCTCGGAAAATTCTCGGAAAATTCTCAGAAAATGCTCAGAAAATTCTCGGAAAATTCTCGGAAAATTCTCGGAAAATTCTCGGAAAACTCTCGGAAAATTCTCGGAAAATTCTCGGAAAATTCTCGGAAAATTCTCGGAAAATTCTCGGAAAATTCTCGGAAAATTCTCGGAAAATTCTCGGAAAATTCTCGGAAAATTCTCGGAAAATTCTCGGAAAATTCTCGGAAAATTCTCGGAAAATTCTCGGAAAGATCTCAGAAAATTCTCGGAAAATTCCCAGAAAATTCTCGGAAAATTCTCGGAAAATTCTCGGAAAATTCTCGGAAAATTCTCGGAAAATTCCCAGAAAATTCTCGGAAAATTCTCGGAAAATTCTCGGAAAATTCTCGGAAAATTCTCGGAAAATTCTCGGAAAATTCTCGGAAAATTCTCGGAAAATTCTCGGAAAATTCTCGGAAAATTCTCGGAAAATTCTCGGAAAATTCTCGGAAAATTCTCGGAAAATTCTCGGAAAATTCTCAGAAAGTTCTCGGAAAATTCTCGGAAAATTCTCGGAAAATTCTCGGAAAATTCTCGGAAAATTCTCGGCAAATTCTCGGAAAATTCTCGGAAAATTCTCAGAAAATTCTCGGAAAATTCCCAGAAAACTCTCGGAAAATTCTCGGAAAATTCTCGGAAAATTCTCGGAAAATTCTCGGAAAATTCTCGGAAAATTCTCGGAAAATTCTCGGAAAATTCTCGGAAAATTCTCGGAAAATTCTCGGAAAATTCTCAGAAAATTCTCGGAAAATTCTCGGAAAATTCTCGGAAAATTCTCAGAAAATTCTCGGAAAATTCCCAGAAAATTCTCGGAAAATTCTCGGAAAATTCTGGGAAAATTCTCGGAAAATTCTCGGAAAATTCTCGGAAAATTCTCGGAAAATTCTCAGAAAATTCTCGGAAAATTCTCGGAAAATTCTCGGAAAATTCTTGGAAAATTCTCGGAAAATTCTCGGAAAATTCTCAGAAAATTCTCGGAAAATTCCCAGAAAATTCTCGGAAAAATCCTGGAAAATTCTCGGAAAATTCTCGGAAAATTGACGGAAAATTCTCGGAAAATTCTCGGAAAATTCTGGGAAAATTCTCGGAAAATTCTCGGAAAATTCTCAGAAAATTCTCGGAAAATTCTCGGAAAATTCTCGGAAAATTCTCGGAAAATTCTCGGAAAATTCTCGGAAAATTCTCGGAAAATTCTCGGAAAATTCTCAGAAAATTCTCGGAAAACTCCCAGAAAATTCTCGGAAAATTACCGGAAAATTCTCGGAAAATTCTCGGAAAATTCTCGGAAAATTCTCGGAAAATTCTCGGAAAATTCTCAGAAAATGCTCAGAAAATTCTCGGAAAATTCTCGGAAAATTCCCAGAAAATTCTCGGAAAATTCTCGGAAAATTCTCGGAAAATTCTCGGAAAATTCTCGGAAAATTCCCAGAAAATTCTCGGAAAATTCTTGGAAAATTCTCGGAAAATTCTCGGAAAATTCTCGGAAAATTCTCGGAAAATTCTCGGAAAATTCTCGGAAAATTCTCAGAAAATTCTCGGAAAATTCTCGGAAAATTCTCGGAAAATTCTCGGAAAATTCTCGGAAAATTCTCGGAAAATTCTCGGAAAATTCTCAGAAAGTTCTCGGAAAATTCTCGGAAAATTCTCGGAAAATTCTCGGAAAATTCTCGGAAAATTCTCGGCAAATTCTCGGAAAATTCTCGGAAAATTCTCAGAAAATTCTCGGAAAATTCCCAGAAAACTCTCGGAAAATTCTCGGAAAATTCTCGGAAAATTCTCGGAAAATTCTCGGAAAATTCTCGGAAAATTCTCGGAAAATTCTCGGAAAATTCTCGGAAAATTCTCGGAAAATTCTCGGAAAATTCTCAGAAAATTCTCGGAAAATTCTCGGAAAATTCTCGGAAAATTCTCAGAAAATTCTCGGAAAATTCCCAGAAAATTCTCGGAAAATTCTCGGAAAATTCTGGGAAAATTCTCGGAAAATTCTCGGAAAATTCTCGGAAAATTCTCGGAAAATTCTCAGAAAATTCTCGGAAAATTCTCGGAAAATTCTCGGAAAATTCTTGGAAAATTCTCGGAAAATTCTCGGAAAATTCTCAGAAAATTCTCGGAAAATTCCCAGAAAATTCTCGGAAAAATCCTGGAAAATTCTCGGAAAATTCTCGGAAAATTGACGGAAAATTCTCGGAAAATTCTCGGAAAATTCTGGGAAAATTCTCGGAAAATTCTCGGAAAATTCTCAGAAAATTCTCGGAAAATTCTCGGAAAATTCTCGGAAAATTCTCGGAAAATTCTCGGAAAATTCTCGGAAAATTCTCGGAAAATTCTCGGAAAATTCTCAGAAAATTCTCGGAAAACTCCCAGAAAATTCTCGGAAAATTACCGGAAAATTCTCGGAAAATTCTCGGAAAATTCTCGGAAAATTCCTTGAAAATTCTCGGAAAATTCTCGGAAAATTCTCGGAAAATTCTCGGAAAATTCTCGGAAAATTCTCGGAAAATTCTCGGAAAATTCTCAGAAAATGCTCAGAAAATTCTCGGAAAATTCTCGGAAAATTCTCGGAAAATTCTCGGAAAATTCTCGGAAAATTCTCGGAAAATTCTCGGAAAATTCTCAGAAAATTCTCGGAAAATTCCCAGAAAATTCTCGGAAAATTCTCGGAAAATTCTCGGAAAATTCTCGGAAAATTCTCGGAAAATTCTCGGAAAATTCTCGGAAAATTCTCGGAAAATTCTCAGAAAATTCTCGGAAAATTCTCGGAAAATTCTCGGAAAATTCTCGGAAAATTCTCGGAAAATTCTCGGAAAATTCTCGGAAAATTCTCGGAAAATTCTCAGAAAATTCTCGGAAAATTCCCAGAAAATTCTCGGAAAATTCTCGGAAAATTCTGGGAAAATTCTCGAAAAATTCTCGGAAAATTCCCAGAAAATTCTCGGAAAATTCTCGGAAAATTCTCGGAAAATTCTCGGAAAATTCTCGGAAAATTCTCGGAAAATTCTCGGAAAATTCTCGGAAAATTCTCAGAAAATTCTCGGAAAATTCTCGGAAAATTCTCGGAAAATTCTCGGAAAATTCTCGGAAAATTCTCGGAAAATTCTCGGAAAATTCTCAGAAAGTTCTCGGAAAATTCTCGGAAAATTCTCGGAAAATTCTCGGAAAATTCTCGGAAAATTCTCGGCAAATTCTCGGAAAAATCTCGGAAAATTCTCAGAAAATTCTCGGAAAATTCCCAGAAAACTCTCGGAAAATTCTCGGAAAATTCTCGGAAAATTCTCGGAAAATTCTCGGAAAATTCTCGGAAAATTCTCGGAAAATTCTCGGAAAATTCTCGGAAAATTCTCGGAAAATTCTCGGAAAATTCTCGGAAAATTCTCGGAAAATTCTCGGAAAATTCTCGGAAAATTCTCGGAAAATTCTCAGAAAATTCTCGGAAAATTCTCGGAAAATTCTCGGAAAATTCTCAGAAAATTCTCGGAAAATTCTCGGAAAATTCTCGGAAAATTCTCGGGAAATTCTCGGAAAATTCTCAGAAAATTCTCGGAAAATTCTCGGAAAATTCTCGGAAAATTGTCGGAAAATTCTCGGAACCTTCTCGGAAAATTCTCAGAAAATCGTCGGAAAATTCTCGGAAAATTCTCAGAAAATTCTCGGAAAAATCCTGGAAAATTCTCGGAAAATTCTCGGAAAATTGACGGAAAATTCTCGGAAAATTCTCGGAAAATTCTCGGAAAATTCTCGGAAAATTCTCGGAAAATTCTCGGGAAATTCTCTGAAAATTCTCAGAAAATTCTCGGAAAATTCTCGGAAAATTCTCGGAAAATTCTCGGAAAATTCTCGGAAAATTCTCGGAAAATTCTCGGAAAATTCTCGGAAAATTCTCGGAAAATTCTCGGAAAATTCCCAGAAAATTCTCGGAAAATTCTCGGAAAATTCTCGGAAAATTCTCGGAAAATTCTCGGAAAATTCTCGGAAAATTCTCGGAAAATTCTCGGAAAATTCTCGGAAAATTCTCGGAAAATTCTCGGAAAATTCTCGGAAAATTCTCAGAAAATTCTCGGAAAATTCTCGGAAAATTCTCGGAAAATTCTCAGAAAATTCTCGGAAGATTCTCGGAAAATTCTCGGAAAATTCTCGGAAAATTCTCGGAAAATTCTCGGAAAATTCTCGGAAAATTCTCAGAAAATTCTCAGAAAATTCTCGGAAAATTCTCGGAAAATTCTCGGAAAATTCTTGGAAAATTCTCAGAAAATTCTCGGAAAATTCCCAGAAAATTCTCGGAAAATTCTCGGAAAATTCTCGGAAAATTCTCGGAAAATTCTCGGAAAATTCTCGGAAAATTCTCGGAAAATTCTCGGAAAATTCTCGGAAAATTCTCGGAAAATTCTCGGAAAATTCTCGGAAAATTCTCAGAAAATTCTCGGAAAATTCTCGGAAAATTCTCGGAAAATTCTCAGAAAATTCTCGGAAAATTCTCGGAAAATTCTCGGAAAATTCTCGGGAAATTCTCGGAAAATTCTCAGAAAATTCTCGGAAAATTCTCGGAAAATTCTCGGAAAATTGTCGGAAAATTCTCGGAACCTTCTCGGAAAATTCTCAGAAAATCGTCGGAAAATTCTCGGAAAATTCTCAGAAAATTCTCGGAAAAATCCTGGAAAATTCTCGGAAAATTCTCGGAAAATTGACGGAAAATTCTCGGAAAATTCTCCGAAAATTCTCGGAAAATTCTCGGAAAATTCTCGGAAAATTCTCAGAAAATTCTCGGAAAATTCTCGGAAAATTCTCGGAAAATTCTCGGAAAATTCTCGGAAAATTCTCGGAAAATTCTCGGAAAATTCTCGGAAAATTCTCAGAAAATTCTCGGAAAACTCCCAGAAAATTCTCGGAAAATTACCGGAAAATTCTCGGAAAATTCTCGGAAAATTCTCGGAAAATTCCCAGAAAATTCTCGGAAAATTCTCGGAAAATTCTCGGAAAATTCTCGGAAAATTCTCGGAAAATTCTCGGAAAATTCTCGGAAAATTCTCAGAAAATGCTCAGAAAATTCTCGGAAAATTCTCGGAAAATTCTCGGAAAATTCTCGGAAAATTCTCGGAAAATTCTCGGAAAATTCTCGGAAAATTCTCGGAAAATTCTCGGAAAATTCCCAGAAAATTCTCGGAAAATTCTCGGAAAATTCTCGGAAAATTCTCGGAAAATTCTCGGAAAATTCTCGGAAAATTCTCGGAAAATTCTCGGAAAATTCTCAGAAAATTCTCGGAAAATTCTCGGAAAATTCTCGGAAAATTCTCGGAAAATTCTCGGAAAATTCTCGGAAAATTCTCGGAAAATTCTCGGAAAATTCTCAGAAAATTCTCGGAAAATTCCCAGAAAATTCTCGGAAAATTCTCGGAAAATTCTCGGAAAATTCTCGGAAAATTCTCGGAAAATTCCCAGAAAATTCTCGGAAAATTCTCGGAAAATTCTCGGAAAATTCTCGGAAAATTCTCGGAAAATTCTCGGAAAATTCTCGGAAAATTCTCGGAAAATTCTCAGAAAATTCTCGGAAAATTCTCGGAAAATTCTCGGAAAATTCTCGGAAAATTCTCGGAAAATTCTCGGAAAATTCTCGGAAAATTCTCAGAAAGTTCTCGGAAAATTCTCGGAAAATTCTCGGAAAATTCTCGGAAAATTCTCGGAAAATTCTCGGCAAATTCTCGGAAAATTCTCGGAAAATTCTCAGAAAATTCTCGGAAAATTCCCAGAAAACTCTCGGAAAATTCTCGGAAAATTCTCGGAAAATTCTCGGAAAATTCTCGGAAAATTCTCGGAAAATTCTCGGAAAATTCTCGGAAAATTCTCGGAAAATTCTCGGAAAATTCTCGGAAAATTCTCGGAAAATTCTCAGAAAATTCTCGGAAAATTCTCGGAAAATTCTCGGAAAATTCTCAGAAAATTCTCGGAAAATTCCCAGAAAATTCTCGGAAAATTCTCGGAAAATTCTGGGAAAATTCTCGGAAAATTCTCGGAAAATTCTCGGAAAATTCTCGGAAAATTCTCAGAAAATTCTCGGAAAATTCTCGGAAAATTCTCGGAAAATTCTCGGAAAATTCTCGGAAAATTCTCAGAAAATTCTCGGACAATTCCCAGAAAATTCTCGGAAAATTCTCGGAAAATTCTCGGAAAATTCTCGGAAAATTCTCGGAAAATTCTCGGAAAATTCTCGGAAAATTCTCGGAAAATTCTCGGAAAATTCTCAGAAAATTCTCGGAAAATTCTCGGAAAATTCTCGGAAAATTCTCAGAAAATTCTCGGAAAATTCCCAGAAAATTCTCGGAAAATTCTCGGAAAATTCTTGGAAAATTCTCGGAAAATTCTCGGAAAATTCTCGGAAAATTCTCGGAAAATTCTCGGAAAATTCTCGGAAAATTCTCGAAACCTTCTCGGAAAATTCTCAGAAAATCGTCGGAAAATTCTCGGAAAATTCTCAGAAAATTCTCGGAAAAATCCTGGAAAATTCTCGGAAAATTCTCGGAAAAGTGACGGAAAATTCTCGGAAAATTCTCGGAAAATTCTCGGAAAATTCTCGGAAAATTCTCGGAAAATTCTCAGAAAATTCTCGGAAAATTCTCGGAAAATTCTCGGAAAATTCTCGGAAAATTCTCGGAAAATTCTCGGAAAATTCTCGGAAAATTCTCGGAAAATTCTCAGAAAATTCTCGGAAAATTCCCAGAAAATTCTCGGAAAATTCTCGGAAAATTCTCGGAAAATTCTCGGAAAATTCTCGGAAAATTCCCGGAAAATTCTCGGAAAATTCTCGGAAAATTCTCGGAAAATTCTCGGGAAATTCTCGGAAAATTCTCGGAAAATTCTCGGAAAATTCTCAGAAAATTCTCGGAAAATTCTCGGAAAATTCTCGGAAAAATTCTCGGAAAATTCTCGGAAAATTCTCGGAAAATTCTCAGAAAATTCTCGGAAAATTCCCAGAAAATTCTCGGAAAATTCTCGGAAAATTCTCGGAAAATTCTCGGAAAATTCTCGGAAAATTCTCGGAAAATTCTCGGAAAATTCTCGGAAAATTCTCGGAAAATTCTCGGAAAATTCTCGGAAAATTCTCGGAAAATTCTCGGAAAATTCTCGGAAAATTCTCGGAAAATTCTCGGAAAATTCTCAGAAAATTCTCGGAAAATTCTCGGAAAATTCTCGGAAAATTCTCGGAAAATTCTCGGAAAATTCTCGGAAAATTCTCGGAAAATTCGCGGAAAATTCTCGGAAAATTCTCGGAAAATTCTCGGAAAATTCTCGGAAAATTCTCGGAAAATTCTCGGAAAATTCGCGGAAAATTCTCGGAAAATTCTCAGAAAATTCTCGGAAAATTCCCAGAAAATTCTCGGAAAATTCCCGGAAAATTCTCGGAAAATTCTCGGAAAATTCTCGGAAAATTCTCGGAAAATTCTCGGAAAATTCTCGGAAAATTCTCGGAAAATTCTCGGAAAATTCTCGGAAAATTCTCGGAAAATTCTCGGAAAATTCTCGGAAAATTCTCCGAAAATTCTCGGAAAATTCTCGGAAAATTCTCGGAAAATTCTCGGAAAATTCTCGGAAAATTCTCGGAAAATTCTCGGAAAATTCTCGGAAAATTCTCGGAAAATTCTCGGAAAATTCTCAGAAAATTCTCGGAAAATTCCCAGAAAATTCTCGGAAAATTCTCGGAAAATTCTCGGAAAATTCTCGGAAAATTCTCGGAAAATTCCCAGAAAATTCTCGGAAAATTCTCGGAAAATTCTCGGAAAATTCTCGGAAAATTCTCGGAAAATTCTCGGAAAATTCTCAGAAAATTCTCGGAAAATTCTCGGAAAATTCTCGGAAAATTCTCGGAAAATTCTCGGAAAATTCTCGCAAAATTCTCGGAAAATTCTCGGAAAATTCTCAGAAAATTCTCAGAAAATTCTCGGAAAATTCTCGGAAAATTCTCGTAAAATTCTCGGAAAATTCTCGGAAAATTCTCGGAAAATTCTCGGAAAATTCTCGGAAAATTCTCAGAAAATTCTCGGAAAATTCCCAGAAAATTCTCGGAAAATTCTCGGAAAATTCTCGGAAAATTCTCGGAAAATTGACGGAAAATTCTCAGAAAATTCTCGGAAAATTCTCGGAAAATTCTCGGAAAATTCTCGGAAAATTCTCGGAAAATTCTCGGAAAATTCTCGGAAAATTCTCAGAAAATTCTCGGAAAATTCCCAGAAAATTCTCGGAAAATTCTCGGAAAATTCTCGGAAAATTCTCGGAAAATTCTCGGAAAATTCCCAGAAAATTCTCGGAAAATTCTCGGAAAATTCTCGGAAAATTCTCGGAAAATTCTCGGAAACTTCTCGGAAGATTCTCGGGAAATTCTCGGAAAATTCTCAGAAAATTCTCGGAAAATTCTCGGAAAATTCTCGGAAAATTCTCGGAAAATTCTCGGAAAATTCTCGGAAACTTCTCGGAAGATTCTCGGGAAATTCTCGGAAAATTCTCAGAAAATTCTCGGAAAATTCTCGGAAAATTCTCGGAAAAGTCTCGGAAAATTCTCGGAAAATTCTCGGAAAATTCTCGGAAAATTCTCAGAAAATTCTCGGAAAATTCCCAGAAAATTCTCGGAAAATTCTCGGAAAATTCTCGGAAAATTCTCGGAAAATTCTCGGAAAATTCTCGGAAAATTCTCGGAAAATTCTCGGAAAATTCTCGGAAAATTCTCGGAAAATTCTCGGAAAATTCTCGGAAAATTCTCGGAAAATTCTCGGAAAATTCTCGGAAAATTCTCAGAAAATTCTCGGAAAATTCTCGGAAAATTCTCGGAAAATTCTCGGAAAATTCTCGGAAAATTCTCGGAAAATTCTCGGAAAATTCGCGGAAAATTCTCGGAAAATTCTCGGAAAATTCTCGGAAAATTCTCGGAAAATTCTCGGAAAATTCTCGGAAAATTCTCGGAAAATTCTCGGAAAATTCTCGGAAAATTCTCAGAAAATTCTCGGAAAATTCCCAGAAAATTCTCGGAAGATTCCCGGAAAATTCTCGGAAAATTCTCGGAAAATTCTCGGAAAATTCTCGGAAAATTCTCGGAAAATTCTCGGAAAATTCTCGGAAAATTCTCGGAAAATTCTCGGAAAATTCTCGGAAAATTCTCCGAAAATTCTCGGAAAATTCTCGGAAAATTCTCGGAAAATTCTCGGAAAATTCTCGGAAAATTCTCGGAAAATTCTCGGAAAATTCTCGGAAAATTCTCGGAAAATTCTCGGAAAATTCTCGGAAAATTCTCAGAAAATTCTCGGAAAATTCCCAGAAAATTCTCGGAAAATTCTCGGAAAATTCTCGGAAAATTCTCGGAAAATTCTCGGAAAATTCCCAGAAAATTCTCGGAAAATTCTCGGAAAATTCTCGGAAAATTCTCGGAAAATTCTCGGAAAATTCTCGGAAAATTCTCAGAAAATTCTCGGAAAATTCTCGGAAAATTCTCGGAAAATTCTCGGAAAATTCTCGGAAAATTCTCGCAAAATTCTCGGAAAATTCTCCGAAAATTCTCAGAAAATTCTCAGAAAATTCTCGGAAAATTCTCGGAAAATTCTCGTAAAATTCTCGGAAAATTCTCGGAAAATTCTCGGAAAATTCTCGGAAAATTCTCGGAAAATTCTCAGAAAATTCTCGGAAAATTCCCAGAAAATTCTCGGAAAATTCTCGGAAAATTCTCGGAAAATTCTCAGAAAATTCTCGGAAAATTCTCGGAAAATTCTCGGAAAATTCTCGGAAAATTCTCGGAAAATTCTCGGAAAATTCTCGGAAAATTCTCAGAAAATTCTCGGAAAATTCCCAGAAAATTCTCGGAAAATTCTCGGAAAATTCTCGGGAAATTCTCGGAAAATTCTCGGAAAATTCCCAGAAAATTCTCGGAAAATTCTCGGAAAATTCTTGGAAAATTCTCGGAAAATTCTCGGAAACTTCTCGGAAAATTCTCGGGAAATTCTCGGAAAATTCTCAGAAAATTCTCGGAAAATTCTCGGAAAATTCTCGGAAAAGTCTCGGAAAATTCTCGGAAAATTCTCGGAAAATTCTCGGAAAATTCTCGGAAAATTCTCGGAAAATTCGCGGAAAATTCTCGGAAAATTCTCGGAAAATTCTCGGAAAATTCTCGGAAAATTCTCGGAAAATTCTCGGAAAATTCTCGGAAAATTCTCGGAAAATTCTCGGAAAATTCTCAGAAAATTCTCGGAAAATTCCCAGAAAATTCTCGGAAGATTCCCGGAAAATTCTCGGAAAATTCTCGGAAAATTCTCGGAAAATTCTCGGAAAATTCTCGGAAAATTCTCGGAAAATTCTCGGAAAATTCTCGGAAAATTCTCGGAAAATTCTCGGAAAATTCTCGGAAAATTCTCCGAAAATTCTCGGAAAATTCTCGGAAAATTCTCGGAAAATTCTCGGAAAATTCTCGGAAAATTCTCGGAAAATTCTCGGAAAATTCTCGTAAAATTCTCGGAAAATTCTCGGAAAATTCTCGGAAAATTCTCGGAAAATTCTCGGAAAATTCTCAGAAAATTCTCGGAAAATTCCCAGAAAATTCTCGGAAAATTCTCGGAAAATTCTCGGAAAATTCTCGGAAAATTGACGGAAAATTCTCAGAAAATTCTCGGAAAATTCTCGGAAAATTCTCGGAAAATTCTCGGAAAATTCTCGGAAAATTCTCGGAAAATTCTCGGAAAATTCTCAGAAAATTCTCGGAAAATTCCCAGAAAATTCTCGGAAAATTCTCGGAAAATTCTCGGAAAATTCTCGGAAAATTCTCGGAAAATTCTCGGAAAATTCTCGGAAAATTCTCGGAAAATTCTCAGAAAATTCTCGGAAAATTCTCGGAAAATTCTCGGAAAATTCTCGGAAAATTCTCGGAAAATTCTCAGAAAATTCTCGGAAAATTCTCGGAAAATTCTCGGAAAATTCTCGGAAAATTCTCGGAAAATTCTCAGAAAATTCTCGGAAAATTCTCGGAAAATTCTCGGAAAATTCTCGGAAAATTCTCGGAAAATTCTCGGAAAATTCTCGGAAAATTCTCAGAAAATTCTCGGAAAATTCCCAGAAAATTCTCGGAAAATTCTCGGAAAATTCTCGGAAAATTCTCGCAAAATTCTCGGAAAATTCTCCGAAAATTCTCAGAAAATTCTCAGAAAATTCTCGGAAAATTCTCGGAAAATTCTCGTAAAATTCTCGGAAAATTCTCGGAAAATTCTCGGAAAATTCTCGGAAAATTCTCGGAAAATTCTCAGAAAATTCTCGGAAAATTCCCAGAAAATTCTCGGAAAATTCTCGGAAAATTCTCGGAAAATTCTCGGAAAATTCTCGGAAAATTCTCAGAAAATTCTCGGAAAATTCTCGGAAAATTCTCGGAAAATTCTCGGAAAATTCTCGGAAAATTCTCGGAAAATTCTCGGAAAATTCTCAGAAAATTCTCGGAAAATTCCCAGAAAATTCTCGGAAAATTCTCGGAAAATTCTCGGGAAATTCTCGGAAAATTCTCGGAAAATTCCCAGAAAATTCTCGGAAAATTCTCGGAAAATTCTTGGAAAATTCTCGGAAAATTCTCGGAAACTTCTCGGAAAATTCTCGGGAAATTCTCGGAAAATTCTCAGAAAATTCTCGGAAAATTCTCGGAAAATTCTCGGAAAAGTCTCGGAAAATTCTCGGAAAATTCTCGGAAAATTCTCGGAAAATTCTCGGAAAATTCTCGGAAAATTCGCGGAAAATTCTCGGAAAATTCTCGGAAAATTCTCGGAAAATTCTCGGAAAATTCTCGGAAAATTCTCGGAAAATTCTCGGAAAATTCTCGGAAAATTCTCGGAAAATTCTCAGAAAATTCTCGGAAAATTCCCAGAAAATTCTCGGAAGATTCCCGGAAAATTCTCGGAAAATTCTCGGAAAATTCTCGGAAAATTCTCGGAAAATTCTCGGAAAATTCTCGGAAAATTCTCGGAAAATTCTCGGAAAATTCTCGGAAAATTCTCGGAAAATTCTCGGAAAATTCTCCGAAAATTCTCGGAAAATTCTCGGAAAATTCTCGGAAAATTCTCGGAAAATTCTCGGAAAATTCTCGGAAAATTCTCGGAAAATTCTCGTAAAATTCTCGGAAAATTCTCGGAAAATTCTCGGAAAATTCTCGGAAAATTCTCGGAAAATTCTCAGAAAATTCTCGGAAAATTCCCAGAAAATTCTCGGAAAATTCTCGGAAAATTCTCGGAAAATTCTCGGAAAATTGACGGAAAATTCTCAGAAAATTCTCGGAAAATTCTCGGAAAATTCTCGGAAAATTCTCGGAAAATTCTCGGAAAATTCTCGGAAAATTCTCGGAAAATTCTCAGAAAATTCTCGGAAAATTCCCAGAAAATTCTCGGAAAATTCTCGGAAAATTCTCGGAAAATTCTCGGAAAATTCTCGGAAAATTCTCGGAAAATTCTCGGAAAATTCTCGGAAAATTCTCAGAAAATTCTCGGAAAATTCTCGGAAAATTCTCGGAAAATTCTCGGAAAATTCTCGGAAAATTCTCAGAAAATTCTCGGAAAATTCTCGGAAAATTCTCGGAAAATTCTCGGAAAATTCTCGGAAAATTCTCAGAAAATTCTCGGAAAATTCTCGGAAAATTCTCGGAAAATTCTCGGAAAATTCTCGGAAAATTCTCGGAAAATTCTCGGAAAATTCTCAGAAAATTCTCGGAAAATTCCCAGAAAATTCTCGGAAAATTCTCGGAAAATTCTCGGAAAATTCTCGCAAAATTCTCGGAAAATTCTCCGAAAATTCTCAGAAAATTCTCAGAAAATTCTCGGAAAATTCTCGGAAAATTCTGGTAAAATTCTCGGAAAATTCTCGGAAAATTCTCGGAAAATTCTCGGAAAATTCTCGGAAAATTCTCAGAAAATTCTCGGAAAATTCCCAGAAAACTCTCGGAAAATTCTCGGAAAATTCTCGGAAAATTCTCGGAAAATTCTCGGAAAATTCTCGGAAAATTCTCGGAAAATTCTCGGAAAATTCTCGGAAAATTCTCGGAAAATTCTCGGAAAATTCTCAGAAAATTCTCGGAAAATTCTCGGAAAATTCTCGGAAAATTCTCAGAAAATTCTCGGAAAATTCCCAGAAAATTCTCGGAAAATTCTCGGAAAATTCTGGGAAAATTCTCGGAAAATTCTCGGAAAATTCTCGGAAAATTCTCGGAAAATTCTCAGAAAATTCTCGGAAAATTCTCGGAAAATTCTCGGAAAATTCTCGGAAAATTCTCGGAAAATTCTCAGAAAATTCTCGGACAATTCCCAGAAAATTCTCGGAAAATTCTCGGAAAATTCTCGGAAAATTCTCGGAAAATTCTCGGAAAATTCTCGGAAAATTCTCGGAAAATTCTCGGAAAATTCTCAGAAAATTCTCGGAAAATTCTCGGAAAATTCTCGGAAAATTCTCAGAAAATTCTCGGAAAATTCCCAGAAAATTCTCGGAAAATTCTCGGAAAATTCTTGGAAAATTCTCGGAAAATTCTCGGAAAATTCTCGGAAAATTCTCGGAAAATTCTCGGAAAATTCTCGGAAAATTCTCGAAACCTTCTCGGAAAATTCTCAGAAAATCGTCGGAAAATTCTCGGAAAATTCTCAGAAAATTCTCGGAAAAATCCTGGAAAATTCTCGGAAAATTCTCGGAAAAGTGACGGAAAATTCTCGGAAAATTCTCGGAAAATTCTCGGAAAATTCTCGGAAAATTCTCGGAAAATTCTCAGAAAATTCTCGGAAAATTCTCGGAAAATTCTCGGAAAATTCTCGGAAAATTCTCGGAAAATTCTCGGAAAATTCTCGGAAAATTCTCGGAAAATTCTCAGAAAATTCTCGGAAAATTCCCAGAAAATTCTCGGAAAATTCTCGGAAAATTCTCGGAAAATTCTCGGAAAATTCTCGGAAAATTCCCGGAAAATTCTCGGAAAATTCTCGGAAAATTCTCGGAAAATTCTCGGGAAATTCTCGGAAAATTCTCGGAAAATTCTCGGAAAATTCTCAGAAAATTCTCGGAAAATTCTCGGAAAATTCTCGGAAAAATTCTCGGAAAATTCTCGGAAAATTCTCGGAAAATTCTCAGAAAATTCTCGGAAAATTCCCAGAAAATTCTCGGAAAATTCTCGGAAAATTCTCGGAAAATTCTCGGAAAATTCTCGGAAAATTCTCTGAAAATTCTCGGAAAATTCTCGGAAAATTCTCGGAAAATTCTCGGAAAATTCTCGGAAAATTCTCGGAAAATTCTCGGAAAATTCTCGGAAAATTCTCGGAAAATTCTCGGAAAATTCTCAGAAAATTCTCGGAAAATTCTCGGAAAATTCTCGGAAAATTCTCGGAAAATTCTCGGAAAATTCTCGGAAAATTCTCGGAAAATTCGCGGAAAATTCTCGGAAAATTCTCGGAAAATTCTCGGAAAATTCTCGGAAAATTCTCGGAAAATTCTCGGAAAATTCTCGGAAAATTCGCGGAAAATTCTCGGAAAATTCTCAGAAAATTCTCGGAAAATTCCCAGAAAATTCTCGGAAAATTCCCGGAAAATTCTCGGAAAATTCTCGGAAAATTCTCGGAAAATTCTCGGAAAATTCTCGGAAAATTCTCGGAAAATTCTCGGAAAATTCTCGGAAAATTCTCGGAAAATTCTCGGAAAATTCTCGGAAAATTCTCGGAAAATTCTCGGAAAATTCTCGGAAAATTCTCGGAAAATTCCCAGAAAATTCTCGGAAAATTCTCGGAAAATTCTCGGAAAATTCTCGGAAAATTCTCGGAAAATTCCCAGAAAATTCTCGGAAAATTCTCGGAAAATTCTCGGAAAATTCTCGGAAAATTCTCGGAAAATTCTCGGAAAATTCTCGGAAAATTCTCAGAAAATTCTCGGAAAATTCTCGGAAAATTCTCGGAAAATTCTCGGAAAATTCTCGGAAAATTCTCGCAAAATTCTCGGAAAATTCTCGGAAAATTCTCAGAAAATTCTCAGAAAATTCTCGGAAAATTCTCGGAAAATTCTCGTAAAATTCTCGGAAAATTCTCGGAAAATTCTCGGAAAATTCTCGGAAAATTCTCGGAAAATTCTCAGAAAATTCTCGGAAAATTCCCAGAAAATTCTCGGAAAATTCTCGGAAAATTCTCGGAAAATTCTCGGAAAATTGACGGAAAATTCTCAGAAAATTCTCGGAAAATTCTCGGAAAATTCTCGGAAAATTCTCGGAAAATTCTCGGAAAATTCTCGGAAAATTCTCGGAAAATTCTCAGAAAATTCTCGGAAAATTCCCAGAAAATTCTCGGAAAAATCCTGGAAAATTCTCGGAAAATTCTCGGAAAAGTGACGGAAAATTCTCGGAAAATTCTCGGAAAATTCTCGGAAAATTCTCGGAAAATTCTCGGAAAATTCTCAGAAAATTCTCGGAAAATTCTCGGAAAATTCTCGGAAAATTCTCGGAAAATTCTCGGAAAATTCTCGGAAAATTCTCGGAAAATTCTCGGAAAATTCTCAGAAAATTCTCGGAAAATTCCCAGAAAATTCTCGGAAAATTCTCGGAAAATTCTCGGAAAATTCTCGGAAAATTCTCGGAAAATTCCCGGAAAATTCTCGGAAAATTCTCGGAAAATTCTCGGAAAATTCTCGGGAAATTCTCGGAAAATTCTCGGAAAATTCTCGGAAAATTCTCAGAAAATTCTCGGAAAATTCTCGGAAAATTCTCGGAAAAATTCTCGGAAAATTCTCGGAAAATTCTCGGAAAATTCTCAGAAAATTCTCGGAAAATTCCCAGAAAATTCTCGGAAAATTCTCGGAAAATTCTCGGAAAATTCTCGGAAAATTCTCGGAAAATTCTCTGAAAATTCTCGGAAAATTCTCGGAAAATTCTCGGAAAATTCTCGGAAAATTCTCGGAAAATTCTCGGAAAATTCTCGGAAAATTCTCGGAAAATTCTCGGAAAATTCTCGGAAAATTCTCAGAAAATTCTCGGAAAATTCTCGGAAAATTCTCGGAAAATTCTCGGAAAATTCTCGGAAAATTCTCGGAAAATTCTCGGAAAATTCGCGGAAAATTCTCGGAAAATTCTCGGAAAATTCTCGGAAAATTCTCGGAAAATTCTCGGAAAATTCTCGGAAAATTCTCGGAAAATTCGCGGAAAATTCTCGGAAAATTCTCAGAAAATTCTCGGAAAATTCCCAGAAAATTCTCGGAAAATTCCCGGAAAATTCTCGGAAAATTCTCGGAAAATTCTCGGAAAATTCTCGGAAAATTCTCGGAAAATTCTCGGAAAATTCTCGGAAAATTCTCGGAAAATTCTCGGAAAATTCTCGGAAAATTCTCGGAAAATTCTCGGAAAATTCTCGGAAAATTCTCAGAAAATTCTCGGAAAATTCCCAGAAAATTCTCGGAAAATTCCCGGAAAATTCTCGGAAAATTCTCGGAAAATTCTCGGAAAATTCTCGGAAAATTCTCGGAAAATTCTCGGAAAATTCTCGGAAAATTCTCGGAAAATTCTCGGAAAATTCTCGGAAAATTCTCGGAAAATTCTCGGAAAATTCTCGGAAAATTCTCGGAAAATTCTCAGAAAATTCTCGGAAAATTCCCAGAAAATTCTCGGAAAATTCTCGGAAAATTCTCGGAAAATTCTCGGAAAATTCTCGGAAAATTCCCAGAAAATTCTCGGAAAATTCTCGGAAAATTCTCGGAAAATTCTCGGAAAATTCTCGGAAAATTCTCGGAAAATTCTCGGAAAATTCTCAGAAAATTCTCGGAAAATTCTCGGAAAATTCTCGGAAAATTCTCGGAAAATTCTCGGAAAATTCTCGCAAAATTCTCGGAAAATTCTCGGAAAATTCTCAGAAAATTCTCAGAAAATTCTCGGAAAATTCTCGGAAAATTCTCGTAAAATTCTCGGAAAATTCTCGGAAAATTCTCGGAAAATTCTCGGAAAATTCTCGGAAAATTCTCAGAAAATTCTCGGAAAATTCCCAGAAAATTCTCGGAAAATTCTCGGAAAATTCTCGGAAAATTCTCGGAAAATTGACGGAAAATTCTCAGAAAATTCTCGGAAAATTCTCAGAAAATTCTCGGAAAATTCTCGGAAAATTCTCGGAAAATTCTCGGAAAATTCTCGGAAAATTCTCGGAAAATTCTCGGAAAATTCTCAGAAAATTCTCGGAAAAATCCTGGAAAATTCTCGGAAAATTCTCGGAAAAGTGACGGAAAATTCTCGGAAAATTCTCGGAAAATTCTCGGAAAATTCTCGGAAAATTCTCGGAAAATTCTCAGAAAATTCTCGGAAAATTCTCGGAAAATTCTCGGAAAATTCTCGGAAAATTCTCGGAAAATTCTCGGAAAATTCTCGGAAAATTCTCGGAAAATTCTCAGAAAATTCTCGGAAAATTCCCAGAAAATTCTCGGAAAATTCTCGGAAAATTCTCGGAAAATTCTCGGAAAATTCTCGGAAAATTCCCGGAAAATTCTCGGAAAATTCTCGGAAAATTCTCGGAAAATTCTCGGGAAATTCTCGGAAAATTCTCGGAAAATTCTCGGAAAATTCTCAGAAAATTCTCGGAAAATTCTCGGAAAATTCTCGGAAAAATTCTCGGAAAATTCTCGGAAAATTCTCGGAAAATTCTCAGAAAATTCTCGGAAAATTCCCAGAAAATTCTCGGAAAATTCTCGGAAAATTCTCGGAAAATTCTCGGAAAATTCTCGGAAAATTCTCTGAAAATTCTCGGAAAATTCTCGGAAAATTCTCGGAAAATTCTCGGAAAATTCTCGGAAAATTCTCGGAAAATTCTCAGAAAATTCTCGGAAAATTCTCGGAAAATTCTCGGAAAATTCTCGGAAAATTCTCGGAAAATTCTCGGAAAATTCTCGGAAAATTCGCGGAAAATTCTCGGAAAATTCTCGGAAAATTCTCGGAAAATTCTCGGAAAATTCTCGGAAAATTCTCGGAAAATTCTCGGAAAATTCGCGGAAAATTCTCGGAAAATTCTCAGAAAATTCTCGGAAAATTCCCAGAAAATTCTCGGAAAATTCCCGGAAAATTCTCGGAAAATTCTCGGAAAATTCTCGGAAAATTCTCGGAAAATTCTCGGAAAATTCTCGGAAAATTCTCGGAAAATTCTCGGAAAATTCTCGGAAAATTCTCGGAAAATTCTCGGAAAATTCTCGGAAAATTCTCGGAAAATTCTCAGAAAATTCTCGGAAAATTCCCAGAAAATTCTCGGAAAATTCTCGGAAAATTCTCGGAAAATTCTCGGAAAATTCTCGGAAAATTCCCAGAAAATTCTCGGAAAATTCTCGGAAAATTCTCGGAAAATTCTCGGAAAATTCTCGGAAAATTCTCGGAAAATTCTCGGAAAATTCTCCGAAAATTCTCGGAAAATTCTCGGAAAATTCTCGGAAAATTCTCGGAAAATTCTCGGAAAATTCTCGGAAAATTCTCGGAAAATTCTCGGAAAATTCTCGGAAAATTCTCGGAAAATTCTCGGAAAATTCTCAGAAAATTCTCGGAAAATTCCCAGAAAATTCTCGGAAAATTCTCGGAAAATTCTCGGAAAATTCTCGGAAAATTCTCGGAAAATTCCCAGAAAATTCTCGGAAAATTCTCGGAACATTCTCGGAAAATTCTCGGAAAATTCTCGGAAAATTCTCGGAAAATTCTCGGAAAATTCTCAGAAAATTCTCGGAAAATTCTCGGAAAATTCTCGGAAAATTCTCGGAAAATTCTCGGAAAATTCTCGCAAAATTCTCGGAAAATTCTCGGAAAATTCTCAGAAAATTCTCAGAAAATTCTCGGAAAATTCTCGGAAAATTCTCGTAAAATTCTCGGAAAATTCTCGGAAAATTCTCGGAAAATTCTCGGAAAATTCTCGGAAAATTCTCAGAAAATTCTCGGAAAATTCCCAGAAAATTCTCGGAAAATTCTCGGAAAATTCTCGGAAAATTCTCGGAAAATTGACGGAAAATTCTCAGAAAATTCTCGGAAAATTCTCGGAAAATTCTCGGAAAATTCTCGGAAAATTCTCGGAAAATTCTCGGAAAATTCTCGGAAAATTCTCAGAAAATTCTCGGAAAATTCCCAGAAAATTCTCGGAAAATTCTCGGAAAATTCTCGGAAAATTCTCGGAAAATTCTCGGAAAATTCCCAGAAAATTCTCGGAAAATTCTCGGAAAATTCTCGGAAAATTCTCGGAAAATTCTCGGAAACTTCTCGGAAGATTCTCGGGAAATTCTCGGAAAATTCTCAGAAAATTCTCGGAAAATTCTCGGAAAATTCTCGGAAAAGTCTCGGAAAATTCTCGGAAAATTCTCGGAAAATTCTCGGAAAATTCTCGGAAAATTCTCGGAAAATTCTCAGAAAATTCTCGGAAAATTCTCGGAAAATTCTCGGAAAATTCTCGGAAAATTCTCGGAAAATTCTCGGAAAATTCTCGGAAAATTCCTGGAAAATTCTCGGAAAATTCTCGGAAAATTCTCGGAAAATTCTCGGAAAATTCTCGGAAAATTCTCGGAAAATTCTCAGAAAATTCTCGGAAAATTCCCAGAAAATTCTCGGAAGATTCCCGGAAAATTCTCGGAAAATTCTCGGAAAATTCTCGGAAAATTCTCGGAAAATTCTCGGAAAATTCTCAGAAAATTCTCGGAAAATTCCCAGAAAATTCTCGGAAAATTCTCGGAAAATTCTCGGAAAATTCTCGGAAAATTCTCGGAAAATTCCCAGAAAATTCTCGGAAAATTCTCGGAAAATTCTCGGAAAATTCTCGGAAAATTCTCGGAAAATTCTCGGAAAATTCTCGGAAAATTCTCGGAAAATTCTCGGAAAATTCTCGGAAAATTCTCGGAAAATTCTCGGAAAATTCTCGGAAAATTCTCGGAAAATTCTCGGAAAATTCTCGGAAAATTCTCGGAAAATTCTCAGAAAATTCTCGGAAAATTCTCGGAAAATTCTCGGAAAATTCTCGGAAAATTCTCGGAAAATTCTCGGAAAATTCTCGGAAAATTCTCGGAAAATTCTCGGAAAATTCTCGGAAAATTCTCAGAAAATTCTCGGAAAATTCCCAGAAAATTCTCGGAAGATTCCCGGAAAATTCTCGGAAAATTCTCGGAAAATTCTCGGAAAATTCTCGGAAAATTCTCGGAAAATTCTCGGAAAATTCTCGGAAAATTCTCGGAAAATTCTCGGAAAATTCTCGGAAAATTCTCCGAAAATTCTCGGAAAATTCTCGGAAAATTCTCGGAAAATTCTCGGAAAATTCTCGGAAAATTCTCGGAAAATTCTCGGAAAATTCTCGGAAAATTCTCGGAAAATTCTCGGAAAATTCTCGGAAAATTCTCAGAAAATTCTCGGAAAATTCCCAGAAAATTCTCGGAAAATTCTCGGAAAATTCTCGGAAAATTCTCGGAAAATTCTCGGAAAATTCCCAGAAAATTCTCGGAAAATTCTCGGAAAATTCTCGGAAAATTCTCGGAAAATTCTCGGAAAATTCTCGGAAAATTCTCAGAAAATTCTCGGAAAATTCTCGGAAAATTCTCGGAAAATTCTCGGAAAATTCTCGGAAAATTCTCGCAAAATTCTCGGAAAATTCTCGGAAAATTCTCAGAAAATTTTCAGAAAATTCTCGGAAAATTCTCGGAAAATTCTCGTAAAATTCTCGGAAAATTCTCGGAAAATTCTCGGAAAATTCTCGGAAAATTCTCGGAAAATTCTCAGAAAATTCTCGGAAAATTCCCAGAAAATTCTCGGAAAATTCTCGGAAAATTCTCGGAAAATTCTCGGAAAATTGACGGAAAATTCTCAGAAAATTCTCGGAAAATTCTCGGAAAATTCTCGGAAAATTCTCGGAAAATTCTCGGAAAATTCTCGGAAAATTCTCGGAAAATTCTCAGAAAATTCTCGGAAAATTCCCAGAAAATTCTCGGAAAATTCTCGGAAAATTCTCGGGAAATTCTCGGAAAATTCTCGGAAAATTCCCAGAAAATTCTCGGAAAATTCTCGGAAAATTCTTGGAAAATTCTCGGAAAATTCTCGGAAACTTCTCGGAAAATTCTCGGGAAATTCTCGGAAAATTCTCAGAAAATTCTCGGAAAATTCTCGGAAAATTCTCGGAAAAGTCTCGGAAAATTCTCGGAAAATTCCCAGAAAATTCTCGGAAAATTCTCGGAAAATTCTCGGAAAATTCTCGGAAAATTCTCGGAAAATTCTCGGAAAATTCTCAGAAAATTCTCGGAAAATTCTCGGAAAATTCTCGGAAAATTCTCGGAAAATTCTCGGAAAATTCTCGCAAAATTCTCCGAAAATTCTCGGAAAATTCTCAGAAAATTTTCAGAAAATTCTCGGAAAATTCTCGGAAAATTCTCGTAAAATTCTCGGAAAATTCTCGGAAAATTCTCGGAAAATTCTCGGAAAATTCTCGGAAAATTCTCGGAAAATTCTCGGAAAATTCCCAGAAAATTCTCGGAAAATTCTCGGAAAATTCTCGGAAAATTCTCGGAAAATTCTCCGAAAATTCTCGGAAAATTCTCGGAAAATTCTCGGAAAATTCTCGGAAAATTCTCGGAAAATTCTCGGAAAATTCTCGGAAAATTCTCGGAAAATTCTCGGAAAATTCTCGGAAAATTCTCGGAAAATTCTCAGAAAATTCTCGGAAAATTCCCAGAAAATTCTCGGAAAATTCTCGGAAAATTCTCGGAAAATTCTCGGAAAATTCTCGGAAAATTCCCAGAAAATTCTCGGAAAATTCTCGGAAAATTCTCGGAAAATTCTCGGAAAATTCTCGGAAAATTCTCGGAAAATTCTCAGAAAATTCTCGGAAAATTCTCGGAAAATTCTCGGAAAATTCTCGGAAAATTCTCGGAAAATTCTCGCAAAATTCTCGGAAAATTCTCGGAAAATTCTCAGAAAATTTTCAGAAAATTCTCGGAAAATTCTCGGAAAATTCTCGTAAAATTCTCGGAAAATTCTCGGAAAATTCTCGGAAAATTCTCGGAAAATTCTCGGAAAATTCTCAGAAAATTCTCGGAAAATTCCCAGAAAATTCTCGGAAAATTCTCGGAAAATTCTCGGAAAATTCTCGGAAAATTGACGGAAAATTCTCAGAAAATTCTCGGAAAATTCTCGGAAAATTCTCGGAAAATTCTCGGAAAATTCTCGGAAAATTCTCGGAAAATTCTCGGAAAATTCTCAGAAAATTCTCGGAAAATTCCCAGAAAATTCTCGGAAAATTCTCGGAAAATTCTCGGGAAATTCTCGGAAAATTCTCGGAAAATTCCCAGAAAATTCTCGGAAAATTCTCGGAACATTCTCGGAAAATTCTCGGAAAATTCTCGGAAAATTCTCGGAAAATTCTCGGAAAATTCTCAGAAAATTCTCGGAAAATTCTCGGAAAATTCTCGGAAAATTCTCGGAAAATTCTCGGAAAATTCTCGCAAAATTCTCGGAAAATTCTCGGAAAATTCTCAGAAAATTCTCAGAAAATTCTCGGAAAATTCTCGGAAAATTCTCGTAAAATTCTCGGAAAATTCTCGGAAAATTCTCGGAAAATTCTCGGAAAATTCTCGGAAAATTCTCAGAAAATTCTCGGAAAATTCCCAGAAAATTCTCGGAAAATTCTCGGAAAATTCTCGGAAAATTCTCGGAAAATTGACGGAAAATTCTCAGAAAATTCTCGGAAAATTCTCGGAAAATTCTCGGAAAATTCTCGGAAAATTCTCGGAAAATTCTCGGAAAATTCTCGGAAAATTCTCAGAAAATTCTCGGAAAATTCCCAGAAAATTCTCGGAAAATTCTCGGAAAATTCTCGGAAAATTCTCGGAAAATTCTCGGAAAATTCCCAGAAAATTCTCGGAAAATTCTCGGAAAATTCTCGGAAAATTCTCGGAAAATTCTCGGAAACTTCTCGGAAGATTCTCGGGAAATTCTCGGAAAATTCTCAGAAAATTCTCGGAAAATTCTCGGAAAATTCTCGGAAAAGTCTCGGAAAATTCTCGGAAAATTCTCGGAAAATTCTCGGAAAATTCTCGGAAAATTCTCGGAAAATTCTCAGAAAATTCTCGGAAAATTCTCGGAAAATTCTCGGAAAATTCTCGGAAAATTCTCGGAAAATTCTCGGAAAATTCTCGGAAAATTCCTGGAAAATTCTCGGAAAATTCTCGGAAAATTCTCGGAAAATTCTCGGAAAATTCTCGGAAAATTCTCGGAAAATTCTCAGAAAATTCTCGGAAAATTCCCAGAAAATTCTCGGAAGATTCCCGGAAAATTCTCGGAAAATTCTCGGAAAATTCTCGGAAAATTCTCGGAAAATTCTCGGAAAATTCTCAGAAAATTCTCGGAAAATTCCCAGAAAATTCTCGGAAAATTCTCGGAAAATTCTCGGAAAATTCTCGGAAAATTCTCGGAAAATTCCCAGAAAATTCTCGGAAAATTCTCGGAAAATTCTCGGAAAATTCTCGGAAAATTCTCGGAAAATTCTCGGAAAATTCTCGGAAAATTCTCGGAAAATTCTCGGAAAATTCTCGGAAAATTCTCGGAAAATTCTCGGAAAATTCTCGGAAAATTCTCGGAAAATTCTCGGAAAATTCTCGGAAAATTCTCGGAAAATTCTCAGAAAATTCTCGGAAAATTCTCGGAAAATTCTCGGAAAATTCTCGGAAAATTCTCGGAAAATTCTCGGAAAATTCTCGGAAAATTCCTGGAAAATTCTCGGAAAATTCTCGGAAAATTCTCGGAAAATTCTCGGAAAATTCTCGGAAAATTCTCGGAAAATTCTCGGAAAATTCTCGGAAAATTCTCGGAAAATTCTCAGAAAATTCTCGGAAAATTCCCAGAAAATTCTCGGAAGATTCCCGGAAAATTCTCGGAAAATTCTCGGAAAATTCTCGGAAAATTCTCGGAAAATTCTCGGAAAATTCTCGGAAAATTCTCGGAAAATTCTCGGAAAATTCTCGGAAAATTCTCGGAAAATTCTCGGAAAATTCTCCGAAAATTCTCGGAAAATTCTCGGAAAATTCTCGGAAAATTCTCGGAAAATTCTCGGAAAATTCTCGGAAAATTCTCGGAAAATTCTCGGAAAATTCTCGGAAAATTCTCGGAAAATTCTCGGAAAATTCTCAGAAAATTCTCGGAAAATTCCCAGAAAATTCTCGGAAAATTCTCGGAAAATTCTCGGAAAATTCTCGGAAAATTCTCGGAAAATTCCCAGAAAATTCTCGGAAAATTCTCGGAAAATTCTCGGAAAATTCTCGGAAAATTCTCGGAAAATTCTCGGAAAATTCTCAGAAAATTCTCGGAAAATTCTCGGAAAATTCTCGGAAAATTCTCGGAAAATTCTCGGAAAATTCTCGCAAAATTCTCGGAAAATTCTCGGAAAATTCTCAGAAAATTTTCAGAAAATTCTCGGAAAATTCTCGGAAAATTCTCGTAAAATTCTCGGAAAATTCTCGGAAAATTCTCGGAAAATTCTCGGAAAATTCTCGGAAAATTCTCAGAAAATTCTCGGAAAATTCCCAGAAAATTCTCGGAAAATTCTCGGAAAATTCTCGGAAAATTCTCGGAAAATTGACGGAAAATTCTCAGAAAATTCTCGGAAAATTCTCGGAAAATTCTCGGAAAATTCTCGGAAAATTCTCGGAAAATTCTCGGAAAATTCTCGGAAAATTCTCAGAAAATTCTCGGAAAATTCCCAGAAAATTCTCGGAAAATTCTCGGAAAATTCTCGGGAAATTCTCGGAAAATTCTCGGAAAATTCCCAGAAAATTCTCGGAAAATTCTCGGAAAATTCTTGGAAAATTCTCGGAAAATTCTCGGAAACTTCTCGGAAAATTCTCGGGAAATTCTCGGAAAATTCTCAGAAAATTCTCGGAAAATTCTCGGAAAATTCTCGGAAAAGTCTCGGAAAATTCTCGGAAAATTCCCAGAAAATTCTCGGAAAATTCTCGGAAAATTCTCGGAAAATTCTCGGAAAATTCTCGGAAAATTCTCGGAAAATTCTCAGAAAATTCTCGGAAAATTCTCGGAAAATTCTCGGAAAATTCTCGGAAAATTCTCGGAAAATTCTCGCAAAATTCTCCGAAAATTCTCGGAAAATTCTCAGAAAATTTTCAGAAAATTCTCGGAAAATTCTCGGAAAATTCTCGTAAAATTCTCGGAAAATTCTCGGAAAATTCTCGGAAAATTCTCGGAAAATTCTCGGAAAATTCTCGGAAAATTCTCGGAAAATTCCCAGAAAATTCTCGGAAAATTCTCGGAAAATTCTCGGAAAATTCTCGGAAAATTCTCCGAAAATTCTCGGAAAATTCTCGGAAAATTCTCGGAAAATTCTCGGAAAATTCTCGGAAAATTCTCGGAAAATTCTCGGAAAATTCTCGGAAAATTCTCGGAAAATTCTCGGAAAATTCTCGGAAAATTCTCAGAAAATTCTCGGAAAATTCCCAGAAAATTCTCGGAAAATTCTCGGAAAATTCTCGGAAAATTCTCGGAAAATTCTCGGAAAATTCCCAGAAAATTCTCGGAAAATTCTCGGAAAATTCTCGGAAAATTCTCGGAAAATTCTCGGAAAATTCTCGGAAAATTCTCAGAAAATTCTCGGAAAATTCTCGGAAAATTCTCGGAAAATTCTCGGAAAATTCTCGGAAAATTCTCGCAAAATTCTCGGAAAATTCTCGGAAAATTCTCAGAAAATTTTCAGAAAATTCTCGGAAAATTCTCGGAAAATTCTCGTAAAATTCTCGGAAAATTCTCGGAAAATTCTCGGAAAATTCTCGGAAAATTCTCGGAAAATTCTCAGAAAATTCTCGGAAAATTCCCAGAAAATTCTCGGAAAATTCTCGGAAAATTCTCGGAAAATTCTCGGAAAATTGACGGAAAATTCTCAGAAAATTCTCGGAAAATTCTCGGAAAATTCTCGGAAAATTCTCGGAAAATTCTCGGAAAATTCTCGGAAAATTCTCGGAAAATTCTCAGAAAATTCTCGGAAAATTCCCAGAAAATTCTCGGAAAATTCTCGGAAAATTCTCGGGAAATTCTCGGAAAATTCTCGGAAAATTCCCAGAAAATTCTCGGAAAATTCTCGGAAAATTCTTGGAAAATTCTCGGAAAATTCTCGGAAACTTCTCGGAAAATTCTCGGGAAATTCTCGGAAAATTCTCAGAAAATTCTCGGAAAATTCTCGGAAAATTCTCGGAAAAGTCTCGGAAAATTCTCGGAAAATTCTCGGAAAATTCTCGGAAAATTCTCGGAAAATTCTCGGAAAATTCGCGGAAAATTCTCGGAAAATTCTCGGAAAATTCTCGGAAAATTCTCGGAAAATTCTCGGAAAATTCTCGGAAAATTCTCGGAAAATTCTCGGAAAATTCTCGGAAAATTCTCAGAAAATTCTCGGAAAATTCCCAGAAAATTCTCGGAAGATTCCCGGAAAATTCTCGGAAAATTCTCGGAAAATTCTCGGAAAATTCTCGGAAAATTCTCGGAAAATTCTCGGAAAATTCTCGGAAAATTCTCGGAAAATTCTCGGAAAATTCTCGGAAAATTCTCGGAAAATTCTCCGAAAATTCTCGGAAAATTCTCGGAAAATTCTCGGAAAATTCTCGGAAAATTCTCGGAAAATTCTCGGAAAATTCTCGGAAAATTCTCGGAAAATTCTCGGAAAATTCTCGGAAAATTCTCGGAAAATTCTCAGAAAATTCTCGGAAAATTCCCAGAAAATTCTCGGAAAATTCTCGGAAAATTCTCGGAAAATTCTCGGAAAATTCTCGGAAAATTCCCAGAAAATTCTCGGAAAATTCTCGGAAAATTCTCGGAAAATTCTCGGAAAATTCTCGGAAAATTCTCAGAAAATTCTCGGAAAATTCTCGGAAAATTCTCGGAAAATTCTCGGAAAATTCTCGGAAAATTCTCGCAAAATTCTCGGAAAATTCTCGGAAAATTCTCAGAAAATTCTCAGAAAATTCTCGGAAAATTCTCGGAAAATTCTCGTAAAATTCTCGGAAAATTCTCGGAAAATTCTCGGAAAATTCTCGGAAAATTCTCGGAAAATTCTCAGAAAATTCTCGGAAAATTCCCAGAAAATTCTCGGAAAATTCTCGGAAAATTCTCGGAAAATTCTCGGAAAATTGACGGAAAATTCTCAGAAAATTCTCGGAAAATTCTCGGAAAATTCTCGGAAAATTCTCGGAAAATTCTCGGAAAATTCTCGGAAAATTCTCGGAAAATTCTCAGAAAATTCTCGGAAAATTCCCAGAAAATTCTCGGAAAATTCTCGGAAAATTCTCGGGAAATTCTCGGAAAATTCTCGGAAAATTCCCAGAAAATTCTCGGAAAATTCTCGGAAAATTCTTGGAAAATTCTCGGAAAATTCTCGGAAACTTCTCGGAAAATTCTCGGGAAATTCTCGGAAAATTCTCAGAAAATTCTCGGAAAATTCTCGGAAAATTCTCGGAAAAGTCTCGGAAAATTCTCGGAAAATTCTCGGAAAATTCTCGGAAAATTCTCGGAAAATTCTCGGAAAATTCTCGGAAAATTCTCGGAAAATTCTCGGAAAATTCTCGGAAAATTCTCGGAAAATTTTCGGAAAATTCTCAGAAAATTCTCGGAAAATTCTCGGAAAATTCTCGGAAAATTCTCGGAAAATTCTCGGAAAATTCTCGCAAAATTCTCGGAAAATTCTCGGAAAATTCTCAGAAAATTCTCAGAAAATTCTCGGAAAATTCTCGGAAAATTCTCGGAAAATTCTCGGAAAATTCTCGGAAAATTCTCGGAAAATTCTCGGAAAATTCTCGGAAAATTCTCAGAAAATTCTCGGAAAATTCCCAGAAAATTCTCGGAAAATTCTCGGAAAATTCTCGGAAAATTCTCGGAAAATTGACGGAAAATTCTCAGAAAATTCTCGGAAAATTCTCGGAAAATTCTCGGAAAATTCTCGGAAAATTCTCGGAAAATTCTCGGAAAATTCTCGGAAAATTCTCGGAAAATTCTCAGAAAATTCTCGGAAAATTCCCAGAAAATTCTCGGAAAATTCTCGGAAAATTCTCGGAAAATTCTCGGAAAATTCTCGGAAAATTCCCAGAAAATTCTCGGAAAATTCTCGGAAAATTCTCGGAAAATTCTCGGAAAATTCTCGGAAAATTCTCGGAAAATTCTCGGGAAATTCTCGGAAAATTCTCAGAAAATTCTCGGAAAATTCTCGGAAAATTCTCGGAAAATTCTCGGAAAATTCTCGGAAAATTCTCGGAAAATTCTCGGAAAATTCTCGGAAAATTCTCAGAAAGTTCTCGGAAAATTCCCAGAAAATTCTCGGAAAATTCTCGGAAAATTCTCGGAAAATTCTCGGAAAATTCTCGGAAAATTCTCGGAAAATTCTCGGAAAATTCTCGGAAAATTCTCGGAAAATTCTCGGAAAATTCTCGGAAAATTCTCGGAAAATTCTCAGAAAATTCTCAGAAAATTCTCGGAAAATTCTCGGAAAATTCTCGGAAAATTCTTGGAAAATTCTCAGAAAATTCTTGGAAAATTCCCAGAAAATTCTCGGAAAATTCTCGGAAAATTCTCGGAAAATTCTCGGAAAATTCTCGGAAAATTCTCGGAAAATTCTCGGAAAATTCTCGGAAAATTCTCGGAAAATTCTCGGAAAATTCTCGGAAAATTCTCGGAAAATTCTCGGAAAATTCTCGGAAAAGTCTCGGAAAATTCTCAGAAAATTCTCGGAAAATTCCCAGAAAATTCTCGGAAAATTCTCGGAAAATTCTCGGAAAATTCTCGGAAAATTCTCGGAAAATTCTCGGAAAATTCTCGGAAAATTCTCGGAAAATTCTCGGAAAATTGTCGGAAAATTCTCGGAACCTTCTCGGAAAATTCTCAGAAAATCGTCGGAAAATTCTCGGAAAATTCTCAGAAAATTCTCGGAAAAATCCTGGAAAATTCTCGGAAAATTCTCGGAAAATTGACGGAAAATTCTCGGAAAATTCTCGGAAAATTCTCGGAAAATTCTCGGAAAATTCTCGGAAAATTCTCAGAAAATTCTCGGAAAATTCTCGGAAAATTCTCAGAAAATTCTCGGAAAATTCTCGGAAAATTCTCGGAAAATTCTCGGAAAATTCTCGGAAAATTCTCGCAAAATTCTCGGAAAATTCTCGGAAAATTCTCAGAAAATTCTCAGAAAATGGTCGGAAAATTCTCGGAAAATTCTCGGAAAATTCTCGGAAAATTCTCGGAAAATTCTCGGAAAATTCTCGGAAAATTCTCAGAAAATTCTCGGAAAATTCCCAGAAAATTCTCGGAAAATTCTCGGAAAATTCTCGGAAAATTCTTGGAAAATTGACGGAAAATTCTCAGAAAATTCTCGGAAAATTCTCGGAAAATTCTCGGAAAATTCTCGGAAAATTCTCGGAAAATTCTCGGAAAATTCTCGGAAAATTCTCAGAAAATTCTCGGAAAATTCCCACAAAATTCTCGGAAAATTCTCGGAAAATTCTCGGAAAATTCTCGGAAAATTCTCGGAAAATTCCCAGAAAATTCTCGGAAAATTCTCGGAAAATTCTCGGAAAATTCTCGGAAAATTCTCGGAAAATTCTCGGAAAATTCTCGGGAAATTCTCGGAAAATTCTCAGAAAATTCTCGAAACCTTCTCGGAAAATTCTCAGAAAATCGTCGGAAAATTCTCGGAAAATTCTCGGAAAATTCTCGGAAAATTCTCGGAAAATTCTCAGAAAATTCTCGGAAAATTCTCGGAAAATTCTCAGAAAATTCTCGGAAAATTCTCGGAAAATTCTCGGAAAATTCTCGGAAAATTCTCGGAAAATTCTCGCAAAATTCTCGGAAAATTCTCGGAAAATTCTCAGAAAATTCTCAGAAAATTCTCGGAAAATTCTCGGAAAATTCTCGGAAAATTCTCGGAAAATTCTCGGAAAATTCTCGGAAAATTCTCGGAAAATTCTCAGAAAATTCTCGGAAAATTCCCAGAAAATTCTCGGAAAATTCTCGGAAAATTCTCGGAAAATTCTCGGAAAATTGACGGAAAATTCTCAGAAAATTCTCGGAAAATTCTCGGAAAATTCTCGGAAAATTCTCGGAAAATTCTCGGAAAATTCTCGGAAAATTCTCGGAAAATTCTCAGAAAATTCTCGGAAAATTCCCACAAAATTCTCGGAAAATTCTCGGAAAATTCTCGGAAAATTCTCGGAAAATTCTCGGAAAATTCCCAGAAAATTCTCGGAAAATTCTCGGAAAATTCTCGGAAAATTCTCGGAAAATTCTCGGAAAATTCTCGGAAAATTCTTGGGAAATTCTCGGAAAATTCTCAGAAAATTCTCGGAAAATTCTCGGAAAATTCTCGGAAAATTCTCGGAAAATTCTCGGAAAATTCTCGGAAAATTCTCAGAAAATTCTCAGAAAATTCTCGGAAAATTCCCAGAAAATTCTCGGAAAATTCTCGGAAAATTCTCGGAAAATTCTCGGAAAATTCTCGGAAAATTCTCGGAAAATTCTCGGAAAATTCTCGGAAAATTCTCGGAAAATTCTCGGAAAATTCTCGGAAAATTCTCGGAAAATTCTCAGAAAATTCTCGGAAAATTCTCGGAAAATTCTCGGAAAATTCTCAGAAAATTCTCGGAAAATTCTCGGAAAATTCTCGGAAAATTCTCGGAAAATTTTCGGAAAATTCTCGGAAAATTCTCGGAAAATTCTCAGAAAATTCTCAGAAAATTCTCGGAAAATTCTCGGAAAATTCTCGGAAAATTCTCGGAAAATTCTCGGAAAATTCTCGGAAAATTCTCGGAAAATTCTCGGAAAATTCTTGGAAAATTCTCGGAAAATTCTCGGAAAATTCTCGGAAAATTCTCAGAAAATTCTCGGAAAATCCTCGGAAAATTCTCGGAAAATTCTCGGAAAATTCTCAGAAAATTCTCGGAAAATTCTCGGAAAATTCTCGGAAAATTCTCAGAAAATTCTCAGAAAATTCTCGGAAAATTCTCGGAAAATTCTCGGAAAATTCTCGGAAAATTCTCCGAAAATTCTCGGAAAATTCTCAGAAAATTCTCGGAAAATTCTCGGAAAATTCTCGGAAAATTCTCGGAAAATTCTCGGAAAATTCTCGGAAAATTCTCGGAAAATTCTCGGAAAATTCTCGGAAAATTCTCGGAAAATTCTCGGAAAATTCTCGAAAAATTCTCGGAAAATTCTCAGAAAATTCTCGGAAAATTCTCGGAAAATTCTCGGAAAATTCTCGGAAAATTCTCGGAAAATTCTCGGAAAATTCTCGGAAAATTCTCGGAAAATTCTTGGAAAATTCTCGGAAAATTCTCCAAAAATTCTCAGAAAATTCTCGGAAAATTCTCGGAAAATTCTCGGAAAATTCTCGGAAAATTCTCGGAAAATTCTCGGAAAATTCTCGGAAAATTCTCGGAAAATTCTTGGAAAATTCTCGGAAAATTCTCGGAAAATTCTCGGAAAATTCTCAGAAAATTCTCGGAAAATTCTCGGAAAATTCTCGGAAAATTCTCGGAAAATTCTCAGAAAATTCTCGGAAAATTCTCGGAAAATTCTCAGAAAATTCTCGGAAAATTCTCGGAAAATTCTCGGAAAATTCTCGGAAAATTCTCGGAAAATTCTCGGAAAATTCTCAGAAAATTCTCGGAAAATTCTCGGAAAATTCTCGGAAAATTCTCGGAAAATTCTCGGAAAATTCTCGGAAAATTCTCGGAAAATTCTCGGAAAATTCTCGGAAAATTCTCGGAAAATTCTCGGAAAATTCTCGGAAAATTCTCGGAAAATTCTCGAAAAATTCTCGGAAAATTCTCAGAAAATTCTCGGAAAATTCTCGGAAAATTCTCGGAAAATTCTCGGAAAATTCTCGGAAAATTCTCGGAAAATTCTCGGAAAATTCTCGGAAAATTCTTGGAAAATTCTCGGAAAATTCTCCAAAAATTCTCAGAAAATTCTCGGAAAATTCTCGGAAAATTCTCGGAAAATTCTCGGAAAATTCTCGGAAAATTCTCGGAAAATTCTCGGAAAATTCTCAGAAAATTCTCGGAAAATTCTCGGAAAATTCTCGGAAAATTCTCGGAAAATTCTCGGAAAATTCTCAGAAAATTCTCAATAAATTCTCGGAAAATTCTCGGAAAATTCTCGGAAAATTCTCGGAAAATTCTCGGAAAATTCTCGGAAAATTCTCGGAAAATTCTCGGAAAATTCTCGAAAAATTCTCAGAAAATTCTCCGAAAATTCTCGGAAAATTCTCGGAAAATTCTCGGAAAATTCTCGGAAAATTCTCAGAAAATTCTCGGAAAATTCTCGGAAAATTCTCGGAAAATTCTCGGAAAATTCTCGGAAAATTCTCGGAAAATTCTGGGAAAATTCTCGGAAAATTCTCGGAAAATTCTCGGAAAATTCTCAGAAAATTCTCGGAAAATTCTCGGAAAATTCTCGGAAAATTCTCGGAAAATTCTCGGAAAATTCTGGGAAAATTCTGGGAAAATTCTCCGATAATTCTCGGAAAATTCTCAGAAAATTCTCGGTAAATTCTCGGAAAATTCTCGGAAAATTCTCGGAAAATTCTCGGAAAAATCTCGGAAAATTCTCGGAAAATTCTCAGAAAATTCTTGGAAAATTCTCGGAAAATTCTCGGAAAATTCTCAGAAAATTCTCGGAAAATTCTCGGAAAATTCTCGGAAAATTCTCGGAAAATTCTCGGAAAATTCTCGGAAAATTCTCGGAAAATTCTCGGAAAATTCTTGAAAAATTCTCGGAAAATTCTCGGAAATTCTCGGAAAATTCTCGGAAAATTCTCAAAAAATTCTCGGAAAATTCTCGGAAAATTCTCGGAAAATTCTCAGAAAATTCTCGGAAAATTCTCGGAAAATTCTCGGAAAATTCTCGGAAAATCTCGGAAAATTCTCGGAAAATTCTCGGAAAATTCTCGGAAAATTCTCGGAAAATTCTCGGAAAATTCTCGGAAAATTCTCGGAAAATTCTCGGAAAATTCTGGGAAAATTCTCGGAAAATTCTCGGAAAATTCTCGGAAAATTCTCAGAAAATTCTCGGAAAATTCTCGGAAAATTCTCCCAAAATTCTCAGAAAATTCTCGGAAAATTCTCGGAAAATTCTGGGAAAATTCTCCGATAATTCTCGGAAAATTCTCAGAAAATTCTCGGTAAATTCTCGGAAAATTCTCGGAAAATTCTCGGAAAATTCTCGGAAAATTCTCGGAAAATTCTCGGAAAATTCTCAGAAAATTCTTGGAAAATTCTCGGAAAATTCTCGGAAAATTCTCAGAAAATTCTCGGAAAATTCTCGGAAAATTCTCGGAAAATTCTCGGAAAATTCTCGGAAAATTCTCGGAAAATTCTCGGAAAATTCTCGGAAAATTCTCGGAAAATTCTCGGAAAATTCTCGGAAAATTCTCGAAAAATTCTCGGAAAATTCTCAGAAAATTCTCGGAAAATTCTCGGAAAATTCTCGGAAAATTCTCGGAAAATTCTCGGAAAATTCTCGGAAAATTCTCGGAAAATTCTCGGAAAATTCTTGGAAAATTCTCGGAAAATTCTCCAAAAATTCTCAGAAAATTCTCGGAAAATTCTCGGAAAATTCTCGGAAAATTCTCGGAAAATTCTCGGAAAATTCTCGGAAAATTCTCGGAAAATTCTCAGAAAATTCTCGGAAAATTCTCGGAAAATTCTCGGAAAATTCTCGGAAAATTCTCGGAAAATTCTCGGAAAATTCTCGGAAAATTCTCGGAAAATTCTCAGAAAATTCTCAATAAATTCTCGGAAAATTCTCGGAAAATTCTCGGAAAATTCTCGGAAAATTCTCGGAAAATTCTCGGAAAATTATCGGAAAATTCTCGGAAAATTCTCGGAAAATTCTCGAAAAATTCTCAGAAAATTCTCCGAAAATTCTCGGAAAATTCTCGGAAAATTCTCGGAAAATTCTCAGAAAATTCTCGGAAAATTCTCGGAAAATTCTCGGAAAATTCTCGGAAAATCTCGGAAAATTCTCGGAAAATTCTCGGAAAATTCTCGGAAAATTCTCGGAAAATTCTCGGAAAATTCTCGGAAAATTCTCGGAAAATTCTCGGAAAATTCTCAGAAAATTCTCGGAAAATTCTCGGAAAATTCTCGGAAAATTCTCGGAAAATTCTCGGAAAATTCTCGGAAAATTCTCGGAAAATTCTCAGAAAATTCTCAATAAATTCTCGGAAAATTCTCGGAAAATTCTCGGAAAATTCTCGGAAAATTCTCGGAAAATTCTCGGAAAATTCTCGGAAAATTCTCGGAAAATTCTCGGAAAATTCTCGAAAAATTCTCAGAAAATTCTCCGAAAATTCTCGGAAAATTCTCGGAAAATTCTCGGAAAATTCTCGGAAAATTCTCAGAAAATTCTCGGAAAATTCTCGGAAAATTCTCGGAAAATTCTCGGAAAATCTCGGAAAATTCTCGGAAAATTCTCGGAAAATTCTCGGAAAATTCTCGGAAAATTCTCGGAAAATTCTCGGAAAATTCTCGGAAAATTCTCGGAAAATTCTCGGAAAATTCTGGGAAAATTCTCGGAAAATTCTCGGAAAATTCTCGGAAAATTCTCAGAAAATTCTCGGAAAATTCTCGGAAAATTCTCGGAAAATTCTCGGAAAATTCTCGGAAAATTCTCGGAAAATTCTGGGAAAATTCTCCGATAATTCTCGGAAAATTCTCAGAAAATTCTCGGTAAATTCTCGGAAAATTCTCGGAAAATTCTCGGAAAATTCTCGGAAAATTCTCGGAAAATTCTCGGAAAATTCTCAGAAAATTCTTGGAAAATTCTCGGAAAATTCTCGGAAAATTCTCGGAAAATTCTCGGAAAATTCTCGGAAAATTCTCGGAAAATTCTCGGAAAATTCTCGGAAAATTCTCAGAAAATTCTTGAAAAATTCTCGGAAAATTCTCGGAAAATTCTCGGAAAATTCTCGGAAAATTCTCGGAAAATTCTCGGAAAAGTCTCGGAAAATTCTCGAAAATTCTCGGAAAATTCTCGGAAAGTTCTCGGAAAATTCTCGGAAAATTCTCGGAAAATTCTCAGAAAATTCTCGGAAAATTCTCGGAAAATTCTCGGAAAATTCTCAGAAAATTCTCAGAAAATTCTCAGAAAATTCTCGCAAAATTCTCGGAAAATTCTCAGAAAATTCTCAGAAAATTTTCAGAAAATTCTCGGAAAATTCTCGGAAAATTCTCAAAAAATTCTCGGAAAATTCTCGGAAAATTCTCGGAAAATTCTCAAAAAATTCTCGGAAAATTCTCGGAAAATTCTCGGAAAATTCTCGGAAAATTCTCAAAAAATTCTCGGAAAATTCTCGGAAAATTCTCGGAAAATTCTCAGAAAATTCTCGGAAAATTCTCAGAAATTCTCGGAAAATTCTCGGAAAATCTCGGAAAATTCTCGGAAAATTCTCGGAAAATTCTCGGAAAATTCTCGGAAAATTCTCGGAAAATTCTCGGAAAATTCTGGGAAAATTCTCGGAAAATTCTCGGAAAATTCTCGGAAAATTCTCAGAAAATTCTCGGAAAATTCTCAGAAATTCTCGGAAAATTCTCGGAAAATCTCGGAAAATTCTCGGAAAATCCTCCGAAAATTCTCGGAAAATTCTCGGAAAATTCTCGGAAAATTCTCGGAAAATTCTGGGAAAATTCTCGGAAAATTCTCGGAAAATTCTCGGAAAATTCTCAGAAAATTCTCGGAAAATTCTCGGAAAATTCTCGGAAAATTCTCGGAAAATTCTCGGAAAATTCTCGGAAAATTCTGGGAAAATTCTCCGATAATTCTCGGAAAATTCTCACAAAATTCTCGGTAAATTCTCGGAAAATTCTCGGAAAATTCTCGGAAAATTCTCGGAAAATTCTCGGAAAATTCTCGGAAAATTCTCAGAAAATTCTTGGAAAATTCTCGGAAAATTCTCGGAAAATTCTCAGAAAATTCTCGGAAAATTCTCGGAAAATTCTCGGAAAATTCTCGGAAAATTCTCGGAAAATTCTCGGAAAATTCTCGGAAAATTCTCGGAAAATTCTCGGAAAATTCTCGAAAAATTCTCGGAAAATTCTCAGAAAATTCTCGGAAAATTCTCGGAAAATTCTCGGAAAATTCTCGGAAAATTCTCGGAAAATTCTCGGAAAATTCTCGTAAAATTCTCAGAAAATTCTCGGAAAATTCTCGGAAAATTCTCGGAAAATTCTCGGAAAATTCTCGGAAAATTCTCAGAAAATTCTCGGAAAGTTCTGGGAAAATTCTCGGAAAATTCTCAGAAAATTCTCAGAAAATTTTCAGAAAATTCTCGGAAAATTCTCGGAAAATTCTCAAAAAATTCTCGGAAAATTCTCGGAAAATTCTCGGAAAATCTCGGAAAATTCTCGGAAAATTCTCGGAAAATTCTCGGAAAATTCTCGGAAAATTCTCGGAAAATTCTCGGAAAATTCTCGGAAAATTCTCGGAAAATTCTCGGAAAATTCTCGGAAAATCTCGGAAAATTCTCGGAAAATTCTCGGAAAATTCTCGTAAAATTCTCGGAAAATTCTCGTAAAATTCTCAAAAAATTCTCGGAAAATTCTCGGAAAATTCTCGGAAAATTCTCGGAAAATTCTCAGAAAATTCTCGGAAAATTCTCGGAAAATTCTCGGAAAATTCTCAGAAAATTCTCAGAAAATTCTCAGAAAATTCTCGCAAAATTCTCGGAAAATTCTCAGAAAATTCTCAGAAAATTTTCAGAAAATTCTCGGAAAATTCTCGGAAAATTCTCAAAAAATTCTCGGAAAATTCTCGGAAAATTCTCGGAAAATTCTCAAAAAATTCTCGGAAAATTCTCGGAAAATTCTCGGAAAATTCTCGGAAAATTCTCAAAAAATTCTCGGAAAATTCTCGGAAAATTCTCGGAAAATTCTCGGAAAATTCTCGGAAAATTCTCGGAAAATTCTCGGAAAATTCTCGGAAAATCTCGGAAAATTCTCGGAAAATTCTCGGAAAATTCTCGGAAAATTCTCGGAAAATTCTCGGAAAATTCTCGGAAAATTCTCGGAAAATTCTCGGAAAATTCTCGGAAAATTCTGGGAAAATTCTCGGAAAATTCTCGGAAAATTCTCGGAAAATTCTCAGAAAATTCTCGGAAAATTCTCGGAAAATTCTCGGAAAATTCTCGGAAAATTCTCGGAAAATTCTCGGAAAATTCTGGGAAAATTCTCCGATAATTCTCGGAAAATTCTCAGAAAATTCTCGGTAAATTCTCGGAAAATTCTCGGAAAATTCTCGGAAAATTCTCGGAAAATTCTCGGAAAATTCTCGGAAAATTCTCAGAAAATTCTTGGAACATTCTCGGAAAATTCTCGGAAAATTCTCAGAAAATTCTCGGAAAATTCTCGGAAAATTCTCGGAAAATTCTCGGAAAATTCTCGGAAAATTCTCGGAAAATTCTCGGAAAATTCTCGGAAAATTCTCGGAAAATTCTCGGAAAATTCTCGGAAAATTCTCGAAAAATTCTCGGAAAATTCTCAGAAAATTCTCGGAAAATTCTCGGAAAATTCTCGGAAAATTCTCAGAAAATTCTCAGAAAATTCTCAGAAAATTCTCGGAAAATTCTCGGAAAATTCTCGGAAAATTCTCGGAAAATTCTCGGAAAATTCTCGGAAAATTCTCGGAAAATTCTCGGAAAATTCTTGGAAAATTCTCGGAAAATTCTCGGAAAATTCTCGGAAAATTCTCAGAAAATTCTCGGAAAATTCTCGGAAAATTCTCGGAAAATTCTCGGAAAATTCTCAGAAAATTCTCGGAAAATTCTCGGAAAATTCTCGGAAAATTCTCAGAAAATTCTCAGAAAATTCTCGGAAAATTCTCGGAAAATTCTCGGAAAATTCTCGGAAAATTCTCGGAAAATTCTCGGAAAATTCTCGAAAAATTCTCAGAAAATTCTCGGAAAATTCTCGGAAAATTCTCGGAAAATTCTCGGAAAATTCTCGGAAAATTCTCAGAAAATTCTCGGAAAATTCTCGGAAAATTCTCGGAAAAATCTCGGAAAATCTCGGAAAATTCTCGGAAAATTCTCGGAAAATTCTCGGAAAATTCTCGGAAAATTCTCGGAAAATTCTCGGAAAATTCTCGGAAAATTCTCGGAAAATTCTCGGAAAATTCTCGGAAAATCTCGGAAAATTCTCGGAAAATTCTCGTAAAATTCTCGGAAAATTCTCGTAAAATTCTCGGAAAATTCTCGGAAAATTCTCGGAAAATTCTCCGAAAATTCTCGGAAAATTCTCAGAAAATTCTCGGAAAATTCTCGGAAAATTCTCGGAAAATTCTCGGAAAATTCTCGGAAAATTCTCGGAAAAATCTCGGAAAATTCTCCCAAAGTTCTCAGAAAATTCTCGGAAAATTCTCGGAAAATTCTCGGAAAATTCTCGGAAAATTCTCAGAAAATTCTCAGAAAATTCTCGGAAAATTCTCGGAAAATTCTCAAAAAATTCTCGGAAAATTCCCGGAAAATTCTCGTAAAATTCTCAAAAAATTCTCGGAAAATTCTCGGAAAATTCTCGGAAAATTCTCGGAAAATTCTCAGAAAATTCTCGGAAAATTCTCGGAAAATTCTCGGAAAATTCTCAGAAAATTCTCAGAAAATTCTCAGAAAATTCTCGCAAAATTCTCGGAAAATTCTCAGAAAATTCTCAGAAAATTTTCAGAAAATTCTCGGAAAATTCTCGGAAAATTCTCAAAAAATTCTCGGAAAATTCTCGTAAAATTCTTGGAAAATTCTCGGAAAATTCTCAGAAAATTCTCGGAAAATTCTCGCAAAATTCTCGGCAAATTCCCGGAAAATTCTCAGAAAATTCTCGGAAAATTCTCGGAAAATTCTCGGAAAATTCTCAGAAGATTCTCAGAAAATTCTCGGAAAATTCTCGGAAAATTCTCGGAAAATTCTCGGAAAATTCTTGGAAAATTCTCGGAAAATTCTCCAAAAATTCTCAGAAAATTCTCGGAAAATTCTCGGAAAATTCTCGGAAAATTCTCGGAAAATTCTCGGAAAATTCTCAGAAAATTCTCGGAAAATTCTCGGAAAATTCTCGGAAAATTCTCGGAAAATTCTCGGAAAATTCTCAGAAAATTCTCAATAAATTCTCGGAAAATTCTCGGAAAATTCTCGGAAAATTCTCGGAAAATTCTCGGAAAATTCTCGGAAAATTCTCGGAAAATTCTCGGAAAATTCTCGGAAAATTCTCGAAAAATTCTCAGAAAATTCTCCGAAAATTCTCGGAAAATTCTCGGAAAATTCTCGGAAAATTCTCGGAAAATTCTCAGAAAATTCTCGGAAAATTCTCGGAAAATTCTCAAAAAATTCTCGGAAAATTCTCGTAAAATTCTTGGAAAATTCTCGGAAAATTCTCAGAAAATTCTCGGAAAATTCTCGCAAAATTCTCGGCAAATTCCCGGAAAATTCTCAGAAAATTCTCGGAAAATTCTCGGAAAATTCTCGGAAAATTCTCAGAAGATTCTCAGAAAATTCTCGGAAAATTCTCGGAAAATTCTCGGAAAATTCTCGGAAAATTCTTGGAAAATTCTCGGAAAATTCTCCAAAAATTCTCAGAAAATTCTCGGAAAATTCTCGGAAAATTCTCGGAAAATTCTCGGAAAATTCTCGGAAAATTCTCAGAAAATTCTCGGAAAATTCTCGGAAAATTCTCGGAAAATTCTCGGAAAATTCTCGGAAAATTCTCAGAAAATTCTCAATAAATTCTCGGAAAATTCTCGGAAAATTCTCGGAAAATTCTCGGAAAATTCTCGGAAAATTCTCGGAAAATTCTCGGAAAATTCTCGGAAAATTCTCGGAAAATTCTCGAAAAATTCTCAGAAAATTCTCCGAAAATTCTCGGAAAATTCTCGGAAAATTCTCGGAAAATTCTCGGAAAATTCTCAGAAAATTCTCGGAAAATTCTCGGAAAATTCTCGGAAAATTCTCGGAAAATCTCGGAAAATTCTCGGAAAATTCTCGGAAAATTCTCGGAAAATTCTCGGAAAATTCTCGGAAAATTCTCGGAAAATTCTCGGAAAATTCTCGGAAAATTCTCGGAAAATTCTGGGAAAATTCTCGGAAAATTCTCGGAAAATTCTCGGAAAATTCTCAGAAAATTCTCGGAAAATTCTCGGAAAATTCTCGGAAAATTCTCGGAAAATTCTCGGAAAATTCTCGGAAAATTCTGGGAAAATTCTCCGATAATTCTCGGAAAATTCTCAGAAAATTCTCGGTAAATTCTCGGAAAATTCTCGGAAAATTCTCGGAAAATTCTCGGAAAATTCTCGGAAAATTCTCGGAAAATTCTCAGAAAATTCTTGGAAAATTCTCGGAAAATTCTCGGAAAATTCTCAGAAAATTCTCGGAAAATTCTCGGAAAATTCTCGGAAAATTCTCGGAAAATTCTCGGAAAATTCTCGGAAAATTCTCGGAAAATTCTCGGAAAATTCTCAGAAAATTCTTGGAAAATTCTCGGAAAATTCTCGGAAAATTCTCGGAAAATTCTCGGAAAATTCTCGGAAAATTCTCGGAAAAGTCTCGGAAAATTCTCGAAAATTCTCGGAAAATTCTCGGAAAATTCTCGGAAAATTCTCGGAAAATTCTCAGAAAATTCTCGGAAAATTCTCGGAAAATTCTCGGAAAATTCTCAGAAAATTCTCAGAAAATTCTCAGAAAATTCTCGCAAAATTCTCGGAAAATTCTCAGAAAATTCTCAGAAAATTTTCAGAAAATTCTCGGAAAATTCTCGGAAAATTCTCAAAAAATTCTCGGAAAATTCTCGGAAAATTCTCGGAAAATTCTCAAAAAATTCTCGGAAAATTCTCGGAAAATTCTCGGAAAATTCTCGGAAAATTCTCAAAAAATTCTCGGAAAATTCTCGGAAAATTCTCGGAAAATTCTCAGAAAATTCTCGGAAAATTCTCGGAAAATTCTCGGAAAATTCTCGGAAAATCTCGGAAAATTCTCGGAAAATTCTCGGAAAATTCTCGGAAAATTCTCGGAAAATTCTCGGAAAATTCTCGGAAAATTCTCGGAAAATTCTCGGAAAATTCTCGGAAAATTCTGGGAAAATTCTCGGAAAATTCTCGGAAAATTCTCGGAAAATTCTCAGAAAATTCTCGGAAAATTCTCGGAAAATTCTCGGAAAATTCTCGGAAAATTCTCGGAAAATTCTCGGAAAATTCTGGGAAAATTCTCCGATAATTCTCGGAAAATTCTCAGAAAATTCTCGGTAAATTCTCGGAAAATTCTCGGAAAATTCTCGGAAAATTCTCGGAAAATTCTCGGAAAATTCTCGGAAAATTCTCAGAAAATTCTTGGAAAATTCTCGGAAAATTCTCGGAAAATTCTCAGAAAATTCTCGGAAAATTCTCGGAAAATTCTCGGAAAATTCTCGGAAAATTCTCGGAAAATTCTCGGAAAATTCTCGGAAAATTCTCGGAAAATTCTCGGAAAATTCTCGGAAAATTCTCGGAAAATTCTCGGAAAATTCTCGAAAAATTCTCGGAAAATTCTCAGAAAATTCTCGGAAAATTCTCGGAAAATTCTCGGAAAATTCTCGGAAAATTCTCGGAAAATTCTCGGAAAATTCTCGTAAAATTCTCAGAAAATTCTCGGAAAATTCTCGGAAAATTCTCGGAAAATTCTCGGAAAATTCTCGGAAAATTCTCAGAAAATTCTCGGAAAGTTCTGGGAAAATTCTCGGAAAATTCTCAGAAAATTCTCAGAAAATTTTCAGAAAATTCTCGGAAAATTCTCGGAAAATTCTCAAAAAATTCTCGGAAAATTCTCGGAAAATTCTCGGAAAAATCTCAAAACATTCTCGGAAAATTCTCAGAAAATTCTCGGAAAATTCTCGGAAAATTCTCGGAAAATTCTCAGAAAATTCTCAGAAAATTCTCAGAAAATTCTCGGAAAATTCTCGGAAAATTCTCGGAAAATTCTCGGAAAATTCTCGGAAAATTCTCGGAAGATTCTCGGAAAATTCTCGGAAAATTCTTGGAAAATTCTCGGAAAATTCTCGGAAAATTCTCGGAAAATTCTCAGAAAATTCTCGGAAAATTCTCGGAAAATTCTCGGAAAATTCTCGGAAAATTCTCAGAAAATTCTCGGAAAATTCTCGGAAAATTCTCGGAAAATTCTCAGAAAATTCTCAGAAAATTCTCGGAAAATTCTCGGAAAATTCTCGGTAAATTCTCGGAAAATTCTCGGAAAATTCTCGGAAAATTCTCGAAAAATTCTCAGAAAATTCTCGGAAAATTCTCGGAAAATTCTCGGAAAATTCTCGGAAAATTCTCGGAAAAATCTCAAAAAATTCTCGGAAAATTCTCAGAAAATTCTCGGAAAATTCTCGGAAAATTCTCGGAAAATTCTCAGAAAATTCTCAGAAAATTCTCAGAAAATTCTCGGAAAATTCTCGGAAAATTCTCGGAAAATTCTCGGAAAATTCTCGGAAAATTCTCGGAAAATTCTCGGAAAATTCTCGGAAAATTCTCGGAAAATTCTCGAAAAATTCTCAGAAAATTCTCGGAAAATTCTCGGAAAATTCTCGGAAAATTCTCGGAAAATTCTCGGAAAAACCTCAAAAAATTCTCGGAAAATTCTCAGAAAATTCTCGGAAAATTCTCGGAAAATTCTCGGAAAATTCTCAGAAAATTCTCAGAAAATTCTCAGAAAATTCTCGGAAAATTTTCGGAAAAGTCTCGGAAAATTCTCGAAAATTCTCGGAAAATTCTCGGAAAATTCTCGGAAAATTCTCGGAAAATTCTCGGAAAATTCACGGAAAATTCTCGGAAAATTCTCGGAAAATTCTCGGAAAATTCTCGGAAAATTCTCGGAAAATTCTCGGAAAATTCTCAAAAAATTCTCGGAAAATTCTCCGAAAATTCTCGGAAAATTCTCGGAAAATTCTCAGAAAATTCTCGGAAAATTCTCGGAAAATTCTCGGAAAATTCTCAGAAAATTCTCAGAAAATTCTCAGAAAATTCTCGGAAAATTCTCGGAAAATCCTCGGAAAATTCTCCGAAAATTCTCGGAAAATTCTCGGAAAATTCTCGGAAAATTCTCGGAAAATTTTCGAAAAATTCTCAGAAAATTCTCGGAAAATTCTCGGAAAATTCTCGGAAAATTCTCGGAAAATTGTCGGAAAATTCTCGGAAAATTCTCGGAAAACTCTCAGAAAATTCTCAGAAAATTCTCGGAAAATTCTCGGAAAATTCTCGGAAAATTCTCGGAAAATTCTCGGAAAATTTTCAGAAACTTCTCGGAAAATTCTCGGAAAATTCTCGGAAAATGCTCGGAAAATTCTCGGAAAATTCTCAGAAAATTCTCAATAAATTCTCGGAAAATTCTCGGAAAATTCTCGGAAAATTCTCGGAAAATTCTCGGAAAATTCTCGGAAAATTCTCGGAAAAGTCTTGGAAAATTCTCGGAAAATTCTCGGAAAATTCTCGGAAAATTCTCGGAAAATTCTCGGAAAATTCTCGGAAAATTCTCGGAAAATTCTCGGAAAATTCTCGGAAAAATCTCAGAAAATTCTCGGAAAATTCTCGGAAAATTCTGGGAAAATTCTCGGAAAATTCTCGGAAAATTCTCGGAAAATTCTCAGAAAATTCTCGGAAAATTCTCGGAAAATTCTCGGAAAATTCACGGAAAATTCTCGGAAAATTCTCGGAAAATTCTCGGAAAATTCTCGGAAAATTCTGGGAAAATTCTCGGAAAATTCTCGGAAAATTCTCGGAAAATTCTCGGAAAATTCTCGAAAAATTCTCAGAAAATTCTCGGAAAATTCTCGGAAAATTCTCGGAAAATTCTCGGAAAATTCTCGGAAAATTCTCGGAAAGATCTCGGAAAATTCTCGGAAAATTCTCGGAAAATTCTCCGAAAATTCTCGGAAAATTCTCGGAAAATTCTCGGAAAATTCTCAGAAAATTCTCGGAAAATTCTCGGAAAATTCTCGGAAAATTCTCGGAAAATTCTCGGAAAATTCTCGGAAAATTCTCGGAAAATTCTCGGAAAATTCTCGGAAAATTCTCGGAAAATTCTCAGAAAATTCTCAGAAAATTCTCGGAAAATTCTCAGAAAATTCTCGGAAAATTCTCGGAAAATTCTCGGAAAATTCTCGGAAAATTCTCGGAAAATTCTCGGAAAATTCTCGGAAAATTCTCAGAAAATTCTCGGAAAATTCTCGGAAAATTCTCAGAAAATTCTCAGAAAATTTTCAGAAAATTCTCGGAAAATTCTCGGAAAATTCTCAAAAAATTCCTGGAAAATTCTCGGAAAATTCTCGGAAAATTCTCAGAAAATTCTCGGAAAATTCTCGGAAAATTCTCAGAAAATTCTCGGAAAATTCTCGGAAAATTCTCGGAAAATTCTCGGAAAATTCTCGGAAAATTCTCGGAAAATTCTCGGAAAATTCTCGGAAAATTCTCGGAAAATTCGCGGAAAATTCTCGGAAAATTCTCGGAAAATTCTCGGAAAATTCTCAGAAAATTCTCGGAAAATTCTCCCAAAATTCTCGGAAAATTCTCGGAAAATTCTCGGAAAGTTCTCGGAAAATTCTCAGAAAATTCTCAGAAAATTCTCAGAAAATTCTCGGAAAATTGTCCGAAAATTCTCGGAAAATTCTCGGAAAATTCTCGGAAAATTCTCGGAAAATTCTCGGAAAATTCTCGGAAAATTCTCGGAAAATTCTCAGAAAATTCTCAGAAAATTTTCACAAAATTCTCGGAAAATTCTCGGAAAATTCTCGGAAAATTCTCGGAAAATTCTCGGAAAATTCTCGGAAAATTCTCGGAAAATTCTCGGAAAATTCTCGGAAAATTCTGGGAAAATTCTCGGAAAATTCTCGGAAAATTCTCGGAAAATTCTCAGAAAATTCTCGGAAAATTCTCGGAAAATTCTCGGAAAATTCTCGGAAAATTCTCGGAAAATTCTCGGAAAATTCTCGGAAAATTCTCGGAAAACTCTCAGAAAATTCTCGGAAAATTCTCGGAAAATTTTCAGAAACTTCTCGGAAAATTCTCGGAAAATTCTCGGAAAATGCTCGGAAAATTCTCGGAAAATTCTCAGAAAATTCTCAATAAATTCTCGGAAAATTCTCGGAAAATTCTCGGAAAATTCTCGGAAAATTCTCGGAAAATTCTCGGAAAATTCTCGGAAAAGTCTTGGAAAATTCTCGGAAAATTCTCGGAAAATTCTCGGAAAATTCTCGGAAAATTCTCGGAAAATTCTCGGAAAATTCTCGGAAAATTCTCGGAAAATTCTCGGAAAATTCTCGGAAAATTCTCGGAAAAATCTCAGAAAATTCTGGGAAAATTCTCGGAAAATTCTGGGAAAATTCTCGGAAAATTCTCGGAAAATTCTCGGAAAATTCTCAGAAAATTCTCGGAAAATTCTCGGAAAATTCTCGGAAAATTCACGGAAAATTCTCGGAAAATTCTCGGAAAGTTCTCGGAAAATTCTCGGAAAATTCTGGGAAAATTCTCGGAAAATTCTCGGAAAATTCTCGGAAAATTCTCGGAAAATTCTCGAAAAATTCTCAGAAAATTCTCGGAAAATTCTCGGAAAATTCTCGGAAAATTCTCGGAAAATTCTCGGAAAATTCTCGGAAAGATCTCGGAAAATTCTCGGAAAATTCTCGGAAAATTCTGTGAAAATTCTCGGAAAATTCTCGGAAAATTCTCGGAAAATTCTCAGAAAATTCTCGGAAAATTCTCGGAAAATTCTCGGAAAATTCTCGGAAAATTCTCGGAAAATTCTCGGAAAATTCTCGGAAAATTCTCGGAAAATTCTCGGAAAATTCTCGGAAAATTCTCAGAAAATTCTCAGAAAATTCTCGGAAAATTCTCGGAAGATTCTCAGAAAATTCTCGGAAAATTCTCGGAAAATTCTCGGAAAATTCTCGGAAAATTCTCGGAAAATTCTCGGAAAATTCTCGGAAAATTCTCAGAAAATTCTCGGAAAATTCTCGGAAAATTCTCAGAAAATTCTCGGAAAATTCTCGGAAAATTCTCGGAAAATTCTCGGAAAATTCTCGGAAAATTCTCGGAAAATTCTCGGAAAATTCTCGGAAAATTCTCGGAAAATTCGCGGAAAATTCTCGGAAAATTCTCGGAAAATTCTCGGAAAATTCTCAGAAAATTCTCGGAAAATTCTCCCAAAATTCTCGGAAAATTCTCGGAAAATTCTCGGAAAATTCTCAAAAAATTCCTGGAAAATTCTCGGAAAATTCTCGGAAAATTCTCAGAAAATTCTCGGAAAATTCTCGGAAAATTCTCAGAAAATTCTCGGAAAATTCTCGGAAAATTCTCGGAAAATTCTCGGAAAATTCTCGGAAAATTCTCGGAAAATTCTCGGAAAATTCTCGGAAAATTCTCGGAAGATTCGCGGAAAATTCTCGGAAAATTCTCGGAAAATTCTCGGAAAATTCTCAGAAAATTCTCGGAAAATTCTCCCAAAATTCTCGGAAAATTCTCGGAAAATTCTCGGAAAGTTCTCGGAAAATTCTCAGAAAATTCTCAGAAAATTCTCAGAAAATTCTCGGAAAATTGTCCGAAAATTCTCGGAAAATTCTCGGAAAATTCTCGGAAAATTCTCGGAAAATTCTCGGAAAATTCTCGGAAAATTCTCGGAAAATTCTCAGAAAATTCTCAGAAAATTTTCACAAAATTCTCGGAAAATTCTCGGAAAATTCTCGGAAAATTCTCGGAAAATTCTCGGAAAATTCTCGGAAAATTCTCGGAAAATTCTCGGAAAATTCTCGGAAAATTCTCGGAAAATTCTCGGAAAATTCTGGGAAAATTCTCGGAAAATTCTCGGAAAATTCTCGGAAAATTCTCAGAAAATTCTCGGAAAATTCTCGGAAAATTCTCGGAAAATTCTCGGAAAATTCTCGGAAAATTCTCGGAAATTTCTGGGAAAATTCTCGGAAAATTCTGGGAAAATTCTTGGAAAATTCTCGGAAAGTTCTCGGAAAATTCTCGGAAAATTCTCAGAAAATTTTCAGAAAATCCTCGGAAAATTCTCGGAAAATTCTCGGTAAATTCTTCGGAAAATTCTCGGAAAATTCTCGGAAAAATCTCAAAAAATTCTCGGAAATTTCTCGGAAAATTCTCGGAAAATTCTCGGAAAATTCTCAGAAAATTCTCGGAAAATTCTCGGAAAATTCTCGGAAAATTCTCAGAAAATTCTCAGAAAATTCTCAGAAAATTCTCCGAAAATTCTCGGAAAATTCTCGGAAAATTCTCGGAAAATTCTCGGAAAATTCTCGGAAAATTCTCGGAAAATTCTCGGAAAATTCTCGGAAAATTCTCAGAAAATTCTCGGAAAGTTCTCGGAAAATTCTCGGAAAATTCTCGGAAAATTCACGGAAAATTCTCGGAAAATTCTCGGAAAATTCTCGGAAAATTCTCGGAAAATTCTGGGAAAATTCTCGGAAAATTCTCGGAAAATTCTCGGAAAATTCTCGGAAAATTCTCGAAAAATTCTCAGAAAATTCTCGGAAAATTCTCGGAAAATTCTCGGAAAATTCTCGGAAAATTCTCGGAAAATTCTCGGAAAGATCTCGGAAAATTCTCGGAAAATTCTCGGAAAATTCTGTGAAAATTCTCGGAAAATTCTCGGAAAATTCTCGGAAAATTCTCAGAAAATTCTCGGAAAATTCTCGGAAAATTCTCGGAAAATTCTCGGAAAATTCTCGGAAAATTCTCGGAAAATTCTCGGAAAATTCTCGGAAAATTCTCGGAAAATTCTCGGAAAATTCTCAGAAAATTCTCAGAAAATTCTCGGAAAATTCTCGGAAAATTCTCAGAAAATTCTCGGAAAATTCTCGGAAAATTCTCGGAAAATTCTCGGAAAATTCTCGGAAAATTCTCGGAAAATTCTCGGAAAATTCTCAGAAAATTCTCGGAAAATTCTCGGAAAATTCTCAGAAAATTCTCAGAAAATTTTCAGAAAATTCTCGGAAAATTCTCGGAAAATTCTCAAAAAATTCCTGGAAAATTCTCGGAAAATTCTCGGAAAATTCTCAGAAAATTCTCGGAAAATTCTCGGAAAATTCTCAGAAAATTCTCGGAAAATTCTCGGAAAATTCTCGGAAAATTCTCGGAAAATTCTCGGAAAATTGTCGGAAAATTCTCGGAAAATTCTCGGAAAATTCTCGGAAAATTCGCGGAAAATTCTCGGAAAATTCTCGGAAAATTCTCGGAAAATTCTCAGAAAATTCTCGGAAAATTCTCCCAAAATTCTCGGAAAATTCTCGGAAAATTCTCGGAAAGTTCTCGGAAAATTCTCAGAAAATTCTCAGAAAATTCTCAGAAAATTCTCGGAAAATTGTCCGAAAATTCTCGGAAAATTCTCGGAAAATTCTCGGAAAATTCTCGGAAAATTCTCGGAAAATTCTCGGAAAATTCTCGGAAAATTCTCAGAAAATTCTCAGAAAATTTTCACAAAATTCTCGGAAAATTCTCGGAAAATTCTCGGAAAATTCTCGGAAAATTCTCGGAAAATTCTCGGAAAATTCTCGGAAAATTCTCGGAAAATTCTCGGAAAATTCTGGGAAAATTCTCGGAAAATTCTCGGAAAATTCTCGGAAAATTCTCAGAAAATTCTCGGAAAATTCTCGGAAAATTCTCGGAAAATTCTCGGAAAATTCTCGGAAAATTCTCGGAAATTTCTGGGAAAATTCTCGGAAAATTCTGGGAAAATTCTTGGAAAATTCTCGGAAAGTTCTCGGAAAATTCTCGGAAAATTCTCAGAAAATTTTCAGAAAATCCTCGGAAAATTCTCGGAAAATTCTCGGTAAATTCTTCGGAAAATTCTCGGAAAATTCTCGGAAAAATCTCAAAAAATTCTCGGAAATTTCTCGGAAAATTCTCGGAAAATTCTCGGAAAATTCTCAGAAAATTCTCGGAAAATTCTCGGAAAATTCTCGGAAAATTCTCAGAAAATTCTCAGAAAATTCTCAGAAAATTCTCCGAAAATTCTCGGAAAATTCTCGGAAAATTCTCGGAAAATTCTCGGAAAATTCTCGGAAAATTCTCGGAAAATTCTCGGAAAATTCTCGGAAAATTCTCAGAAAATTCTCGGAAAGTTCTCGGAAAATTCTCGGAAAATTCTCGGAAAATTCTCGGAAAATATTTGGAAAATTCTCGGAAAATTCCCGGAAAATTCTCGGAAAATTCTCGGAAAATTCTCGGAAAATTCTCGGAAAATTCTCGGAAAATTCTCGGAAAATTCTCGGAAAAGTCTCGGAAAATTCTCGGAAAATTCTCGGAAAATTCTCGGAAAATTCTCGCAAAATTGTTCGAAAATTCTCGGAAAATTCTCGGAAAATTTTCGGAAAATTCTCAGAAAATTCTCGGAAAATTCAACGAAAATTCTCGGAAAATTCTCGGAAAATTCTCGGAAAGTTCTCGAAAAATTCTCAGAAAATTCTCAGAAAATTCTCAGAAAATTCTCCGATAATTGTCGGAAAATTCCCGGAAAATTCTCGGAAAATTCTCGGAAAATTCTCGGAAAATTCTCGGAAAATTCTCAGAAAATTTCAGAAAATTTTCACAAAATTCTCGGAAAATTCTCGGAAAATTCTCGGAAAATTCTCGGAAAATTCTCGGAAAATTCTCGGAAAATTCTCGGAAAATTCTCGGAAAATTCTCGGAAAATTCTCGGAAAATTCTCGGAAAATTCTCGGAAAATTCTCGGAAAATTCTCGGAAAATCTCGGAAAATTCTCGGAAAATTCTCGTAAAATTCTCGGAAAATTCTCGTAAAATTCTCGGAAAATTCTCGGAAAATTCTCGGAAAATTCTCCGAAAATTCTCGGAAAATTCTCAGAAAATTCTCGGAAAATTCTCGGAAAATTCTCGGAAAATTCTCGGAAAATTCTCGGAAAATTTTCGGAAAAATCTCGGAAAATTCTCCCAAAGTTCTCAGAAAATTCTCGGAAAATTCTCGGAAAATTCTCGGAAAATTCTCGGAAAATTCTCAGAAAATTCTCAGAAAATTCTCGGAAAATTCTCGGAAAATTCTCAAAAAATTCTCGGAAAATTCCCGGAAAATTCTCGTAAAATTCTCAAAAAATTCTCGGAAAATTCTCGGAAAATTCTCGGAAAATTCTCGGAAAATTCTCAGAAAATTCTCGGAAAATTCTCGGAAAATTCTCGGAAAATTCTCAGAAAATTCTCAGAAAATTCTCAGAAAATTCTCGCAAAATTCTCGGAAAATTCTCAGAAAATTCTCAGAAAATTTTCAGAAAATTCTCGGAAAATTCTCGGAAAATTCTCAAAAAATTCTCGGAAAATTCTCGTAAAATTCTCGGAAAATTCTCGGAAAATTCTCAGAAAATTCTCGGAAAATTCTCGGAAAATTCTCGGCAAATTCTCGGAAAATTCTCAGAAAATTCTCGGAAAATTCTCGGAAAATTCTCGGAAAATTCTCAGAAAATTCTCAGAAAATTCTCGGAAAATTCTCGGAAAATTCTCGGAAAATTCTCGGAAAATTCTTGGAAAATTCTCGGAAAATTCTCCAAAAATTCTCGGAAAATTCTCGGAAAATTCTCGGAAAATTCTCGGAAAATTCTCGGAAAATTCTCGGAAAATTCTCAGAAAATTCTCGGAAAATTCTCGGAAAATTCTCGGAAAATTCTCGGAAAATTCTCGGAAAATTCTCAGAAAATTCTCAATAAATTCTCGGAAAATTCTCGGAAAATTCTCGGAAAATTCTCGGAAAATTCTCGGAAAATTCTCGGAAAATTCTCGGAAAATTCTCGGAAAATTCTCGGAAAATTCTCGAAAAATTCTCAGAAAATTCGTCGAAATTCTCGGAAAATTATCGGAAAATTCTCGGAAAATTCTCGGAAAATTCTCAGAAAATTCTCGGATAATTCTCGGAAAATTCTCGGAAAATTCTCGGAAAATCTCGGAAAATTCTCGGAAAATTCTCGGAAAATTCTCGGAAAATTCTCGGAAAATTCTCGGAAAATTCTCGGAAAATTCTCGGAAAATTCTCGGAAAATTCTCGGAAAATTCTGGGAAAATTCTCGGAAAATTCTCGGAAAATTCTCGGAAAATTCTCAGAAAATTCTCGGAAAATTCTCGGAAAATTCTCGGAAAATTCTCGGAAAATTCTCGGAAAATTCTCGGAAAATTCTGGGAAAATTCTCCGATAATTCTCGGAAAATTCTCAGAAAATTCTCGGTAAATTCTCGGAAAATTCTCGGAAAATTCTCGGAAAATTCTCGGAAAATTCTCGGAAAATTCTCGGAAAATTCTCAGAAAATTCTTGGAAAATTCTCGGAAAATTCTCGGAAAATTCTCAGAAAATTCTCGGAAAATTCTCGGAAAATTCTCGGAAAATTCTCGGAAAATTCTCGGAAAATTCTCGGAAAATTCTCGGAAAATTCTCGGAAAATTCTCGGAAAATTCTCAGAAAATTCTTGGAAAATTCTCGGAAAATTCTCGGAAAATTCTCGGAAAATTCTCGGAAAATTCTCGGAAAATTCTCGGAAAAGTCTCGGAAAATTCTCGAAAATTCTCGGAAAATTCTCGGAAAATTCTCGGAAAATTCTCGGAAAATTCTCGGAAAATTCTCAGAAAATTCTCGGAAAATTCTCGGAAAATTCTCGGAAAATTCTCAGAAAATTCTCAGAAAATTCTCAGAAAATTCTCGCAAAATTCTCGGAAAATTCTCAGAAAATTCTCAGAAAATTTTCAGAAAATTCTCGGAAAATTCTCGGAAAATTCTCGGAAAATCTCGGAAAATTCTCGGAAAATTCTCGTAAAATTCTCGGAAAATTCTCGTAAAATTCTCGGAAAATTCTCGGAAAATTCTCGGAAAATTCTCCGAAAATTCTCGGAAAATTCTCAGAAAATTCTCGGAAAATTCTCGGAAAATTCTCGGAAAATTCTCGGAAAATTCTCGGAAAATTCTCGGAAAAATCTCGGAAAATTCTCCCAAAGTTCTCAGAAAATTCTCGGAAAATTCTCGGAAAATTCTCGGAAAATTCTCGGAAAATTCTCAGAAAATTCTCAGAAAATTCTCGGAAAATTCTCGGAAAATTCTCAAAAAATTCTCGGAAAATTCCCGGAAAATTCTCGTAAAATTCTCAAAAAATTCTCGGAAAATTCTCGGAAAATTCTCGGAAAATTCTCGGAAAATTCTCAGAAAATTCTCGGAAAATTCTCGGAAAATTCTCGGAAAATTCTCAGAAAATTCTCAGAAAATTCTCAGAAAATTCTCGCAAAATTCTCGGAAAATTCTCAGAAAATTCTCAGAAAATTTTCAGAAAATTCTCGGAAAATTCTCGGAAAATTCTCAAAAAATTCTCGGAAAATTCTCGTAAAATTCTTGGAAAATTCTCGGAAAATTCTCAGAAAATTCTCGGAAAATTCTCGCAAAATTCTCGGCAAATTCCCGGAAAATTCTCAGAAAATTCTCGGAAAATTCTCGGAAAATTCTCGGAAAATTCTCAGAAGATTCTCAGAAAATTCTCGGAAAATTCTCGGAAAATTCTCGGAAAATTCTCGGAAAATTCTTGGAAAATTCTCGGAAAATTCTCCAAAAATTCTCAGAAAATTCTCGGAAAATTCTCGGAAAATTCTCGGAAAATTCTCGGAAAATTCTCGGAAAATTCTCAGAAAATTCTCGGAAAATTCTCGGAAAATTCTCGGAAAATTCTCGGAAAATTCTCAGAAAATTCTCAGAAAATTCTCAATAAATTCTCGGAAAATTCTCGGAAAATTCTCGGAAAATTCTCGGAAAATTCTCGGAAAATTCTCGGAAAATTCTCGGAAAATTCTCGGAAAATTCTCGGAAAATTCTCGAAAAATTCTCAGAAAATTCTCCGAAAATTCTCGGAAAATTCTCGGAAAATTCTCGGAAAATTCTCGGAAAATTCTCGGAAAATCTCGGAAAATTCTCGGAAAATTCTCGGAAAATTCTCGGAAAATTCTCGGAAAATTCTCGGAAAATTCTCGGAAAATTCTCGGAAAATTCTCGGAAAATTCTCGGAAAATTCTGGGAAAATTCTCGGAAAATTCTCGGAAAATTCTCGGAAAATTCTCAGAAAATTCTCGGAAAATTCTCGGAAAATTCTCGGAAAATTCTCGGAAAATTCTCGGAAAATTTTCGGAAAATTCTGGGAAAATTCTCCGATAATTCTCGGAAAATTCTCAGAAAATTCTCGGTAAATTCTCGGAAAATTCTCGGAAAATTCTTGGAAAATTCTCGGAAAATTCTCGGAAAATTCTCGGAAAATTCTCAGAAAATTCTTGGAAAATTCTCGGAAAATTCTCGGAAAATTCTCAGAAAATTCTCGGAAAATTCTCGGAAAATTCTCGGAAAATTCTCGGAAAATTCTCGGAAAATTCTCGGAAAATTCTCGGAAAATTCTCGGAAAATTCTCGGAAAATTCTCAGAAAATTCTTGGAAAATTCTCGGAAAATTCTCGGAAAATTCTCGGAAAATTCTCGGAAAATTCTCGGAAAATTCTCGGAAAAGTCTCGGAAAATTCTCGAAAATTCTCGGAAAATTCTCGGAAAATTCTCGGAAAATTCTCGGAAAATTCTCGGAAAATTCTCAGAAAATACTCGGAAAATTCTCGGAAAATTCTCGGAAAATTCTCAGAAAATTCTCAGAAAATTCTCAGAAAATTCTCGCAAAATTCTCGGAAAATTCTCAGAAAATTCTCAGAAAATTTTCAGAAAATTCTCGGAAAATTCTCGGAAAATTCTCAAAAAATTCTCGGAAAATTCTCGGAAAATTCTCGGAAAATTCTCAAAAAATTCTCGGAAAATTCTCGGAAAATTCTCGGAAAATTCTCGGAAAATTCTCAAAAAATTCTCGGAAAATTCTCGGAAAATTCTCGGAAAATTCTCAGAAAATTCTCAGAAAATTCTCAGAAAATTCTCGCAAAATTCTCGGAAAATTCTCAGAAAATTCTCAGAAAATTTTCAGAAAATTCTCGGAAAATTCTCGGAAAATTCTCAAAAAATTCTCGGAAAATTCTCGTAAAATTCTTGGAAAATTCTCGGAAAATTCTCAGAAAATTCTCGGAAAATTCTCGCAAAATTCTCGGCAAATTCCCGGAAAATTCTCAGAAAATTCTCGGAAAATTCTCGGAAAATTCTCGGAAAATTCTCAGAAGATTCTCAGAAAATTCTCGGAAAATTCTCGGAAAATTCTCGGAAAATTCTCGGAAAATTCTTGGAAAATTCTCGGAAAATTCTCCAAAAATTCTCAGAAAATTCTCGGAAAATTCTCGGAAAATTCTCGGAAAATTCTCGGAAAATTCTCGGAAAATTCTCAGAAAATTCTCGGAAAATTCTCGGAAAATTCTCGGAAAATTCTCGGAAAATTCTCGGAAAATTCTCAGAAGATTCTCAATAAATTCTCGGAAAATTCTCGGAAAATTCTCGGAAAATTCTCGGAAAATTCTCGGAAAATTCTCGGAAAATTCTCGGAAAATTCTCGGAAAATTCTCGGAAAATTCTCGAAAAATTCTCAGAAAATTCTCCGAAAATTCTCGGAAAATTCTCGGAAAATTCTCGGAAAATTCTCGGAAAATTCTCAGAAAATTCTCGGAAAATTCTCGGAAAATTCTCGGAAAATTCTCGGAAAATCTCGGAAAATTCTCGGAAAATTCTCGGAAAATTCTCGGAAAATTCTCGGAAAATTCTCGGAAAATTCTCGGAAAATTCTCGGAAAATTCTCGGAAAATTCTCGGAAAATTCTGGGAAAATTCTCGGAAAATTCTCGGAAAATTCTCGGAAAATTCTCAGAAAATTCTCGGAAAATTCTCGGAAAATTCTCGGAAAATTCTCGGAAAATTCTCGGAAAATTCTCGGAAAATTCTGGGAAAATTCTCCGATAATTCTCGGAAAATTCTCAGAAAATTCTCGGTAAATTCTCGGAAAATTCTCGGAAAATTCTCGGAAAATTCTCGGAAAATTCTCGGAAAATTCTCGGAAAATTCTCAGAAAATTCTTGGAAAATTCTCGGAAAATTCTCGGAAAATTCTCAGAAAATTCTCGGAAAATTCTCGGAAAATTCTCGGAAAATTCTCGGAAAATTCTCGGAAAATTCTCGGAAAATTCTCGGAAAATTCTCGGAAAATTCTCAGAAAATTCTTGGAAAATTCTCGGAAAATTCTCGGAAAATTCTCGGAAAATTCTCGGAAAATTCTCGGAAAATTCTCGGAAAAGTCTCGGAAAATTCTCGAAAATTCTCGGAAAATTCTCGGAAAATTCTCGGAAAATTCTCGGAAAATTCTCGGAAAATTCTCAGAAAATTCTCGGAAAATTCTCGGAAAATTCTCGGAAAATTCTCAGAAAATTCTCAGAAAATTCTCAGAAAATTCTCGCAAAATTCTCGGAAAATTCTCAGAAAATTCTCAGAAAATTTTCAGAAAATTCTCGGAAAATTCTCGGAAAATTCTCAAAAAATTCTCGGAAAATTCTCGGAAAATTCTCGGAAAATTCTCAAAAAATTCTCGGAAAATTCTCGGAAAATTCTCGGAAAATTCTCGGAAAATTCTCAAAAAATTCTCGGAAAATGCTCGGAAAATTCTCGGAAAATTCTCAGAAAATTCTCGGAAAATTCTCGGAAAATTCTCGGAAAATTCTCGGAAAATCTCGGAAAATTCTCGGAAAATTCTCGGAAAATTCTCGGAAAATTCTCGGAAAATTCTCGGAAAATTCTCGGAAAATTCTCGGAAAATTCTCGGAAAATTCTCGGAAAATTCTGGGAAAATTCTCGGAAAATTCTCGGAAAATTCTCGGAAAATTCTCAGAAAATTCTCGGAAAATTCTCGGAAAATTCTCGGAAAATTCTCGGAAAATTCTCGGAAAATTCTCGGAAAATTCTGGGAAAATTCTCCGATAATTCTCGGAAAATTCTCAGAAAATTCTCGGTAAATTCTCGGAAAATTCTCGGAAAATTCTCGGAAAATTCTCGGAAAATTCTCGGAAAATTCTCGGAAAATTCTCAGAAAATTCTCGGAAAAGTCTCGGAAAATTCTCGGAAAATTCTCGGAAAATTCTCCGAAAATTCTCGGAAAATTCTCGGAAAATTCTCGGAAAATTCTCGGAAAATTCTCGAAAAATTCTCAGAAAATTCTCCGAAAATTCTCGGAAAATTCTCGGAAAATTCTCGGAAAATTCTCGGAAAATTCTCAGAAAATTCTCGGAAAATTCTCGGAAAATTCTCGGAAAATTCTCGGAAAATCTCGGAAAATTCTCGGAAAATTCTCGGAAAATTCTCGGAAAATTCTCGGAAAATTCTCGGAAAATTCTCGGAAAATTCTCGGAAAATTCTCGGAAAATTCTCGGAAAATTCTGGGAAAATTCTCGGAAAATTCTCGGAAAATTCTCGGAAAATTCTCAGAAAATTCTCGGAAAATTCTCGGAAAATTCTCGGAAAATTCTCGGAAAATTCTCGGAAAATTCTCGGAAAATTCTGGGAAAATTCTCCGATAATTCTCGGAAAATTCTCAGAAAATTCTCGGTAAATTCTCGGAAAATTCTCGGAAAATTCTCGGAAAATTCTCGGAAAATTCTCGGAAAATTCTCGGAAAATTCTCAGAAAATTCTTGGAAAATTCTCGGAAAATTCTCGGAAAATTCTCAGAAAATTCTCGGAAAATTCTCGGAAAATTCTCGGAAAATTCTCGGAAAATTCTCGGAAAATTCTCGGAAAATTCTCGGAAAATTCTCGGAAAATTCTCGGAAAATTCTCAGAAAATTCTTGGAAAATTCTCGGAAAATTCTCGGAAAATTCTCGGAAAATTCTCGGAAAATTCTCGGAAAATTCTCGGAAAAGTCTCGGAAAATTCTCGAAAATTCTCGGAAAATTCTCGGAAAATTCTCGGAAAATTCTCGGAAAATTCTCGGAAAATTCTCAGAAAATTCTCGGAAAATTCTCGGAAAATTCTCGGAAAATTCTCAGAAAATTCTCAGAAAATTCTCAGAAAATTCTCGCAAAATTCTCGGAAAATTCTCAGAAAATTCTCAGAAAATTTTCAGAAAATTCTCGGAAAATTCTCGGAAAATTCTCAAAAAATTCTCGGAAAATTCTCGGAAAATTCTCGGAAAATTCTCAAAAAATTCTCGGAAAATTCTCGGAAAATTCTCGGAAAATTCTCGGAAAATTCTCAAAAAATTCTCGGAAAATGCTCGGAAAATTCTCGGAAAATTCTCAGAAAATTCTCGGAAAATTCTCGGAAAATTCTCGGAAAATTCTCGGAAAATCTCGGAAAATTCTCGGAAAATTCTCGGAAAATTCTCGGAAAATTCTCGGAAAATTCTCGGAAAATTCTCGGAAAATTCTCGGAAAATTCTCGGAAAATTCTCGGAAAATTCTGGGAAAATTCTCGGAAAATTCTCGGAAAATTCTCGGAAAATTCTCAGAAAATTCTCGGAAAATTCTCGGAAAATTCTCGGAAAATTCTCGGAAAATTCTCGGAAAATTCTCGGAAAATTCTGGGAAAATTCTCCGATAATTCTCGGAAAATTCTCAGAAAATTCTCGGTAAATTCTCGGAAAATTCTCGGAAAATTCTCGGAAAATTCTCGGAAAATTCTCGGAAAATTCTCGGAAAATTCTCAGAAAATTCTTGGAAAATTCTCGGAAAATTCTCGGAAAATTCTCAGAAAATTCTCGGAAAATTCTCGGAAAATTCTCGGAAAATTCTCGGAAAATTCTCGGAAAATTCTCGGAAAATTCTCGGAAAATTCTCGGAAAATTCTCGGAAAATTCTCGGAAAATTCTCGAAAAATTCTCGGAAAATTCTCAGAAAATTCTCGGAAAATTCTCGGAAAATTCTCGGAAAATTCTCGGAAAATTCTCGGAAAATTCTCGTAAAATTCTCGGAAAATTCTCGGAAAATTCTCGGAAAATTCTCGGAAAATTCTCGGAAAATTCTCGGAAAATTCTCAGAAAATTCTCGGAAAGTTCTGGGAAAATTCTCGGAAAATTCTCAGAAAATTCTCAGAAAATTTTCAGAAAATTCTCGGAAAATTCTCGGAAAATTCTCAAAAAATTCTCGGAAAATTCTCGGAAAATTCTCGGAAAAATCTCAAAAAATTCTCGGAAAATTCTCAGAAAATTCTCGGAAAATTCTCGGAAAATTCTCGGAAAATTCTCAGAAAATTCTCAGAAAATTCTCAGAAAATTCTCGGAAAATTCTCGGAAAATTCTCGGAAAATTCTCGGAAAATTCTCGGAAAATTCTCGGAAGATTCTCGGAAAATTCTCGGAAAATTCTTGGAAAATTCTCGGAAAATTCTCGGAAAATTCTCGGAAAATTCTCAGAAAATTCTCGGAAAATTCTCGGAAAATTCTCGGAAAATTCTCGGAAAATTCTCAGAAAATTCTCGGAAAATTCTCGGAAAATTCTCGGAAAATTCTCAGAAAATTCTCAGAAAATTCTCGGAAAATTCTCGGAAAATTCTCGGAAAATTCTCGGAAAATTCTCGGAAAATTCTCGGAAAATTCTCGAAAAATTCTCAGAAAATTCTCGGAAAATTCTCGGAAAATTCTCGGAAAATTCTCGGAAAATTCTCGGAAAAATCTCAAAAAATTCTCGGAAAATTCTCAGAAAATTCTCGGAAAATTCTCGGAAAATTCTCGGAAAATTCTCAGAAAATTCTCAGAAAATTCTCAGAAAATTCTCGGAAAATTCTCGGAAAATTCTCGGAAAATTCTCGGAAAATTCTCGGAAAATTCTCGGAAAATTCTCGGAAAATTCTCGGAAAATTCTCGGAAAATTCTCGAAAAATTCTCAGAAAATTCTCGGAAAATTCTCGGAAAATTCTCGGAAAATTCTCGGAAAATTCTCGGAAAATTCTCAGAAAATTCTCGGAAAATTCTCGGAAAATTCTCGGAAAATTCTCGGAAAATCTCGGAAAATTCTCGGAAAATTCTCGGAAAATTCTCGGAAAATTCTCGGAAAATTCTCGGAAAATTCTCGGAAAATTCTCAGAAAATTCTCGGAAAGTTCTGGGAAAATTCTCGGAAAATTCTCAGAAAATTCTCAGAAAATTTTCAGAAAATTCTCGGAAAATTCTCGGAAAATTCTCAAAAAATTCTCGGAAAATTCTCGGAAAATTCTCGGAAAAATCTCAAAAAATTCTCGGAAAATTCTCAGAAAATTCTCGGAAAATTCTCGGAAAATTCTCGGAAAATTCTCAGAAAATTCTCAGAAAATTCTCAGAAAATTCTCGGAAAATTCTCGGAAAATTCTCGGAAAATTCTCGGAAAATTCTCAGAAAATTCTCGGAAAATTCTCGGAAAATTCTCGGAAAATTCTCGGAAAATTCTCGGAAAATTCTCGGAAATTTCTGGGAAAATTCTCGGAAAATTCTGGGAAAATTCTTGGAAAATTCTCGGAAAGTTCTCGGAAAATTCTCGGAAAATTCTCAGAAAATTTTCAGAAAATCCTCGGAAAATTCTCGGAAAATTCTCGGTAAATTCTTCGGAAAATTCTCGGAAAATTCTCGGAAAAATCTCAAAAAATTCTCGGAAATTTCTCGGAAAATTCTCGGAAAATTCTCGGAAAATTCTCAGAAAATTCTCGGAAAATTCTCGGAAAATTCTCGGAAAATTCTCAGAAAATTCTCAGAAAATTCTCAGAAAATTCTCCGAAAATTCTCGGAAAATTCTCGGAAAATTCTCGGAAAATTCTCGGAAAATTCTCGGAAAATTCTCGGAAAATTCTCGGAAAATTCTCGGAAAATTCTCAGAAAATTCTCGGAAAGTTCTCGGAAAATTCTCGGAAAATTCTCGGAAAATTCTCGGAAAATATTTGGAAAATTCTCGGAAAATTCCCGGAAAATTCTCGGAAAATTCTCGGAAAATTCTCGGAAAATTCTCGGAAAATTCTCGGAAAATTCTCGGAAAATTCTCGGAAAAGTCTCGGAAAATTCTCGGAAAATTCTCGGAAAATTCTCGGAAAATTCTCGCAAAATTGTTCGAAAATTCTCGGAAAATTCTCGGAAAATTTTCGGAAAATTCTCAGAAAATTCTCGGAAAATTCAACGAAAATTCTCGGAAAATTCTCGGAAAATTCTCGGAAAGTTCTCGAAAAATTCTCAGAAAATTCTCAGAAAATTCTCAGAAAATTCTCCGATAATTGTCGGAAAATTCCCGGAAAATTCTCGGAAAATTCTCGGAAAATTCTCGGAAAATTCTCGGAAAATTCTCGGAAAATTCTCAGAAAATTTCAGAAAATTTTCACAAAATTCTCGGAAAATTCTCGGAAAATTCTCGGAAAATTCTCGGAAAATTCTCGGAAAATTCTCGGAAAATTCTCGGAAAATTCTCGGAAAATTCTCGGAAAATTCTCGGAAAATTCTCGGAAAATTCTCGGAAAATTCTCGGAAAATTCTCGGAAAATCTCGGAAAATTCTCGGAAAATTCTCGTAAAATTCTCGGAAAATTCTCGTAAAATTCTCGGAAAATTCTCGGAAAATTCTCGGAAAATTCTCCGAAAATTCTCGGAAAATTCTCAGAAAATTCTCGGAAAATTCTCGGAAAATTCTCGGAAAATTCTCGGAAAATTCTCGGAAAATTTTCGGAAAAATCTCGGAAAATTCTCCCAAAGTTCTCAGAAAATTCTCGGAAAATTCTCGGAAAATTCTCGGAAAATTCTCGGAAAATTCTCAGAAAATTCTCAGAAAATTCTCGGAAAATTCTCGGAAAATTCTCAAAAAATTCTCGGAAAATTCCCGGAAAATTCTGGTAAAATTCTCAAAAAATTCTCGGAAAATTCTCGGAAAATTCTCGGAAAATTCTCGGAAAATTCTCAGAAAATTCTCGGAAAATTCTCGGAAAATTCTCGGAAAATTCTCAGAAAATTCTCAGAAAATTCTCAGAAAATTCTCGCAAAATTCTCGGAAAATTCTCAGAAAATTCTCAGAAAATTTTCAGAAAATTCTCGGAAAATTCTCGGAAAATTCTCAAAAAATTCTCGGAAAATTCTCGTAAAATTCTCGGAAAATTCTCGGAAAATTCTCAGAAAATTCTCGGAAAATTCTCGGAAAATTCTCGGCAAATTCTCGGAAAATTCTCAGAAAATTCTCGGAAAATTCTCGGAAAATTCTCGGAAAATTCTCAGAAAATTCTCAGAAAATTCTCGGAAAATTCTCGGAAAATTCTCGGAAAATTCTCGGAAAATTCTTGGAAAATTCTCGGAAAATTCTCCAAAAATTCTCAGAAAATTCTCGGAAAATTCTCGGAAAATTCTCGGAAAATTCTCGGAAAATTCTCGGAAAATTCTCAGAAAATTCTCGGAAAATTCTCGGAAAATTCTCGGAAAATTCTCGGAAAATTCTCGGAAAATTCTCAGAAAATTCTCAATAAATTCTCGGAAAATTCTCGGAAAATTCTCGGAAAATTCTCGGAAAATTCTCGGAAAATTCTCGGAAAATTCTCGGAAAATTCTCGGAAAATTCTCGGAAAATTCTCGAAAAATTCTCAGAAAATTCGTCGAAATTCTCGGAAAATTCTCGGAAAATTCTCGGAAAATTCTCGGAAAATTCTCAGAAAATTCTCGGATAATTCTCGGAAAATTCTCGGAAAATTCTCGGAAAATCTCGGAAAATTCTCGGAAAATTCTCGGAAAATTCTCGGAAAATTCTCGGAAAATTCTCGGAAAATTCTCGGAAAATTCTCGGAAAATTCTCGGAAAATTCTGGGAAAATTCTCGGAAAATTCTCGGAAAATTCTCGGAAAATTCTCAGAAAATTCTCGGAAAATTCTCGGAAAATTCTCGGAAAATTCTCGGAAAATTCTCGGAAAATTCTCGGAAAATTCTGGGAAAATTCTCCGATAATTCTCGGAAAATTCTCAGAAAATTCTCGGTAAATTCTCGGAAAATTCTCGGAAAATTCTCGGAAAATTCTCGGAAAATTCTCGGAAAATTCTCGGAAAATTCTCAGAAAATTCTTGGAAAATTCTCGGAAAATTCTCGGAAAATTCTCAGAAAATTCTCGGAAAATTCTCGGAAAATTCTCGGAAAATTCTCGGAAAATTCTCGGAAAATTCTCGGAAAATTCTCGGAAAATTCTCGGAAAATTCTCGGAAAATTCTCAGAAAATTCTTGGAAAATTCTCGGAAAATTCTCGGAAAATTCTCGGAAAATTCTCGGAAAATTCTCGGAAAATTCTCGGAAAAGTCTCGGAAAATTCTCGAAAATTCTCGGAAAATTCTCGGAAAATTCTCGGAAAATTCTCGGAAAATTCTCGGAAAATTCTCAGAAAATTCTCGGAAAATTCTCGGAAAATTCTCGGAAAATTCTCAGAAAATTCTCAGAAAATTCTCAGAAAATTCTCGCAAAATTCTCGGAAAATTCTCAGAAAATTCTCAGAAAATTTTCAGAAAATTCTCGGAAAATTCTCGGAAAATTCTCGGAAAATCTCGGAAAATTCTCGGAAAATTCTCGTAAAATTCTCGGAAAATTCTCGTAAAATTCTCGGAAAATTCTCGGAAAATTCTCGGAAAATTCTCCGAAAATTCTCGGAAAATTCTCAGAAAATTCTCGGAAAATTCTCGGAAAATTCTCGGAAAATTCTCGGAAAATTCTCGGAAAATTCTCGGAAAAATCTCGGAAAATTCTCCCAAAGTTCTCAGAAAATTCTCGGAAAATTCTCGGAAAATTCTCGGAAAATTCTCGGAAAATTCTCAGAAAATTCTCAGAAAATTCTCGGAAAATTCTCGGAAAATTCTCAAAAAATTCTCGGAAAATTCCCGGAAAATTCTCGTAAAATTCTCAAAAAATTCTCGGAAAATTCTCGGAAAATTCTCGGAAAATTCTCGGAAAATTCTCAGAAAATTCTCGGAAAATTCTCGGAAAATTCTCGGAAAATTCTCAGAAAATTCTCAGAAAATTCTCAGAAAATTCTCGCAAAATTCTCGGAAAATTCTCAGAAAATTCTCAGAAAATTTTCAGAAAATTCTCGGAAAATTCTCGGAAAATTCTCAAAAAATTCTCGGAAAATTCTCGTAAAATTCTTGGAAAATTCTCGGAAAATTCTCAGAAAATTCTCGGAAAATTCTCGCAAAATTCTCGGCAAATTCCCGGAAAATTCTCAGAAAATTCTCGGAAAATTCTCGGAAAATTCTCGGAAAATTCTCAGAAGATTCTCAGAAAATTCTCGGAAAATTCTCGGAAAATTCTCGGAAAATTCTCGGAAAATTCTTGGAAAATTCTCGGAAAATTCTCCAAAAATTCTCAGAAAATTCTCGGAAAATTCTCGGAAAATTCTCGGAAAATTCTCGGAAAATTCTCGGAAAATTCTCAGAAAATTCTCGGAAAATTCTCGGAAAATTCTCGGAAAATTCTCGGAAAATTCTCGGAAAATTCTCAGAAAATTCTCAATAAATTCTCGGAAAATTCTCGGAAAATTCTCGGAAAATTCTCGGAAAATTCTCGGAAAATTCTCGGAAAATTCTCGGAAAATTCTCGGAAAATTCTCGGAAAATTCTCGAAAAATTCTCAGAAAATTCTCCGAAAATTCTCGGAAAATTCTCGGAAAATTCTCGGAAAATTCTCGGAAAATTCTCGGAAAATCTCGGAAAATTCTCGGAAAATTCTCGGAAAATTCTCGGAAAATTCTCGGAAAATTCTCGGAAAATTCTCGGAAAATTCTCGGAAAATTCTCGGAAAATTCTCGGAAAATTCTGGGAAAATTCTCGGAAAATTCTCGGAAAATTCTCGGAAAATTCTCAGAAAATTCTCGGAAAATTCTCGGAAAATTCTCGGAAAATTCTCGGAAAATTCTCGGAAAATTCTCGGAAAATTCTGGGAAAATTCTCCGATAATTCTCGGAAAATTCTCAGAAAATTCTCGGTAAATTCTCGGAAAATTCTCGGAAAATTCTTGGAAAATTCTCGGAAAATTCTCGGAAAATTCTCGGAAAATTCTCAGAAAATTCTTGGAAAATTCTCGGAAAATTCTCGGAAAATTCTCAGAAAATTCTCGGAAAATTCTCGGAAAATTCTCGGAAAATTCTCGGAAAATTCTCGGAAAATTCTCGGAAAATTCTCGGAAAATTCTCGGAAAATTCTCGGAAAATTCTCAGAAAATTCTTGGAAAATTCTCGGAAAATTCTCGGAAAATTCTCGGAAAATTCTCGGAAAATTCTCGGAAAATTCTCGGAAAAGTCTCGGAAAATTCTCGAAAATTCTCGGAAAATTCTCGGAAAATTCTCGGAAAATTCTCGGAAAATTCTCGGAAAATTCTCAGAAAATTCTCGGAAAATTCTCGGAAAATTCTCGGAAAATTCTCAGAAAATTCTCAGAAAATTCTCAGAAAATTCTCGCAAAATTCTCGGAAAATTCTCAGAAAATTCTCAGAAAATTTTCAGAAAATTCTCGGAAAATTCTCGGAAAATTCTCAAAAAATTCTCGGAAAATTCTCGGAAAATTCTCGGAAAATTCTCAAAAAATTCTCGGAAAATTCTCGGAAAATTCTCGGAAAATTCTCGGAAAATTCTCAAAAAATTCTCGGAAAATTCTCGGAAAATTCTCGGAAAATTCTCAGAAAATTCTCAGAAAATTCTCAGAAAATTCTCGCAAAATTCTCGGAAAATTCTCAGAAAATTCTCAGAAAATTTTCAGAAAATTCTCGGAAAATTCTCGGAAAATTCTCAAAAAATTCTCGGAAAATTCTCGTAAAATTCTTGGAAAATTCTCGGAAAATTCTCAGAAAATTCTCGGAAAATTCTCGCAAAATTCTCGGCAAATTCCCGGAAAATTCTCAGAAAATTCTCGGAAAATTCTCGGAAAATTCTCGGAAAATTCTCAGAAGATTCTCAGAAAATTCTCGGAAAATTCTCGGAAAATTCTCGGAAAATTCTCGGAAAATTCTTGGAAAATTCTCGGAAAATTCTCCAAAAATTCTCAGAAAATTCTCGGAAAATTCTCGGAAAATTCTCGGAAAATTCTCGGAAAATTCTCGGAAAATTCTCAGAAAATTCTCGGAAAATTCTCGGAAAATTCTCGGAAAATTCTCGGAAAATTCTCGGAAAATTCTCAGAAAATTCTCAATAAATTCTCGGAAAATTCTCGGAAAATTCTCGGAAAATTCTCAGAAAATTCTCGGAAAATTCTCGGAAAATTCTCGGAAAATTCTCGGAAAATTCTCGGAAAATTCTCGAAAAATTCTCAGAAAATTCTCCGAAAATTCTCGGAAAATTCTCGGAAAATTCTCGGAAAATTCTCGGAAAATTCTCAGAAAATTCTCGGAAAATTCTCGGAAAATTCTCGGAAAATTCTCGGAAAATCTCGGAAAATTCTCGGAAAATTCTCGGAAAATTCTCGGAAAATTCTCGGAAAATTCTCGGAAAATTCTCGGAAAATTCTCGGAAAATTCTCGGAAAATTCTCGGAAAATTCTGGGAAAATTCTCGGAAAATTCTCGGAAAATTCTCGGAAAATTCTCAGAAAATTCTCGGAAAATTCTCGGAAAATTCTCGGAAAATTCTCGGAAAATTCTCGGAAAATTCTCGGAAAATTCTGGGAAAATTCTCCGATAATTCTCGGAAAATTCTCAGAAAATTCTCGGTAAATTCTCGGAAAATTCTCGGAAAATTCTCGGAAAATTCTCGGAAAATTCTCGGAAAATTCTCGGAAAATTCTCAGAAAATTCTTGGAAAATTCTCGGAAAATTCTCGGAAAATTCTCAGAAAATTCTCGGAAAATTCTCGGAAAATTCTCGGAAAATTCTCGGAAAATTCTCGGAAAATTCTCGGAAAATTCTCGGAAAATTCTCGGAAAATTCTCGGAAAATTCTCAGAAAATTCTTGGAAAATTCTCGGAAAATTCTCGGAAAATTCTCGGAAAATTCTCGGAAAATTCTCGGAAAATTCTCGGAAAAGTCTCGGAAAATTCTCGAAAATTCTCGGAAAATTCTCGGAAAATTCTCGGAAAATTCTCGGAAAATTCTCGGAAAATTCTCAGAAAATTCTCGGAAAATTCTCGGAAAATTCTCGGAAAATTCTCAGAAAATTCTCAGAAAATTCTCAGAAAATTCTCGCAAAATTCTCGGAAAATTCTCAGAAAATTCTCAGAAAATTTTCAGAAAATTCTCGGAAAATTCTCGGAAAATTCTCAAAAAATTCTCGGAAAATTCTCGGAAAATTCTCGGAAAATTCTCAAAAAATTCTCGGAAAATTCTCGGAAAATTCTCGGAAAATTCTCGGAAAATTCTCAAAAAATTCTCGGAAAATGCTCGGAAAATTCTCGGAAAATTCTCAGAAAATTCTCGGAAAATTCTCGGAAAATTCTCGGAAAATTCTCGGAAAATCTCGGAAAATTCTCGGAAAATTCTCGGAAAATTCTCGGAAAATTCTCGGAAAATTCTCGGAAAATTCTCGGAAAATTCTCGGAAAATTCTCGGAAAATTCTCGGAAAATTCTGGGAAAATTCTCGGAAAATTCTCGGAAAATTCTCGGAAAATTCTCAGAAAATTCTCGGAAAATTCTCGGAAAATTCTCGGAAAATTCTCGGAAAATTCTCGGAAAATTCTCGGAAAATTCTGGGAAAATTCTCCGATAATTCTCGGAAAATTCTCAGAAAATTCTCGGTAAATTCTCGGAAAATTCTCGGAAAATTCTCGGAAAATTCTCGGAAAATTCTCGGAAAATTCTCGGAAAATTCTCAGAAAATTCTTGGAAAATTCTCGGAAAATTCTCGGAAAATTCTCAGAAAATTCTCGGAAAATTCTCGGAAAATTCTCGGAAAATTCTCGGAAAATTCTCGGAAAATTCTCGGAAAATTCTCGGAAAATTCTCGGAAAATTCTCGGAAAATTCTCGGAAAATTCTCGAAAAATTCTCGGAAAATTCTCAGAAAATTCTCGGAAAATTCTCGGAAAATTCTCGGAAAATTCTCGGAAAATTCTCGGAAAATTCTCGTAAAATTCTCGGAAAATTCTCGGAAAATTCTCGGAAAATTCTCGGAAAATTCTCGGAAAATTCTCGGAAAATTCTCAGAAAATTCTCGGAAAGTTCTGGGAAAATTCTCGGAAAATTCTCAGAAAATTCTCAGAAAATTTTCAGAAAATTCTCGGAAAATTCTCGGAAAATTCTCAAAAAATTCTCGGAAAATTCTCGGAAAATTCTCGGAAAAATCTCAAAAAATTCTCGGAAAATTCTCAGAAAATTCTCGGAAAATTCTCGGAAAATTCTCGGAAAATTCTCAGAAAATTCTCAGAAAATTCTCAGAAAATTCTCGGAAAATTCTCGGAAAATTCTCGGAAAATTCTCGGAAAATTCTCGGAAAATTCTCGGAAGATTCTCGGAAAATTCTCGGAAAATTCTTGGAAAATTCTCGGAAAATTCTCGGAAAATTCTCGGAAAATTCTCAGAAAATTCTCGGAAAATTCTCGGAAAATTCTCGGAAAATTCTCGGAAAATTCTCAGAAAATTCTCGGAAAATTCTCGGAAAATTCTCGGAAAATTCTCAGAAAATTCTCAGAAAATTCTCGGAAAATTCTCGGAAAATTCTCGGAAAATTCTCGGAAAATTCTCGGAAAATTCTCGGAAAATTCTCGAAAAATTCTCAGAAAATTCTCGGAAAATTCTCGGAAAATTCTCGGAAAATTCTCGGAAAATTCTCGGAAAAATCTCAAAAAATTCTCGGAAAATTCTCGGAAAATTCTCGGAAAATTCTCGGAAAATTCTCGGAAAATTCTCAGAAAATTCTCAGAAAATTCTCAGAAAATTCTCGGAAAATTCTCGGAAAATTCTCGGAAAATTCTCGGAAAATTCTCGGAAAATTCTCGGAAAATTCTCGGAAAATTCTCGGAAAATTCTCGGAAAATTCTCGAAAAATTCTCAGAAAATTCTCGGAAAATTCTCGGAAAATTCTCGGAAAATTCTCGGAAAATTCTCGGAAAATTCTCGGAAAATTCTCAGAAAATTCTCGGAAAATTCTCGGAAAATTCTCGGAAAATTCTCGGAAAATCTCGGAAAATTCTCGGAAAATTCTCGGAAAATTCTCGGAAAATTCTCGGAAAATTCTCGGAAAATTCTCGGAAAATTCTCGGAAAATTCTCAGAAAATTCTCGGAAAGTTCTGGGAAAATTCTCGGAAAATTCTCAGAAAATTCTCAGAAAATTTTCAGAAAATTCTCGGAAAATTCTCGGAAAATTCTCAAAAAATTCTCGGAAAATTCTCGGAAAATTCTCGGAAAAATCTCAAAAAATTCTCGGAAAATTCTCAGAAAATTCTCGGAAAATTCTCGGAAAATTCTCGGAAAATTCTCAGAAAATTCTCAGAAAATTCTCAGAAAATTCTCGGAAAATTCTCGGAAAATTCTCGGAAAATTCTCGGAAAATTCTTGGAAAATTCTCGGAAGATTCTCGGAAAATTCTCGGAAAATTCTTGGAAAATTCTCGGAAAATTCTCGGAAAATTCTCGGAAAATTCTCAGAAAATTCTCGGAAAATTCTCGGAAAATTCTCGGAAAATTCTCGGAAAATTCTCAGAAAATTCTCGGAAAATTCTCGGAAAATTCTCGGAAAATTCTCAGAAAATTCTCAGAAAATTCTCGGAAAATTCTCGGAAAATTCTCGGAAAATTCTCGGAAAATTCTCGGAAAATTCTCGGAAAATTCTCGAAAAATTCTCAGAAAATTCTCGGAAAATTCTCGGAAAATTCTCGGAAAATTCTCGGAAAATTCTCGGAAAAATCTCAAAAAATTCTCGGAAAATTCTCAGAAAATTCTCGGAAAATTCTCGGAAAATTCTCGGAAAATTCTCAGAAAATTCTCAGAAAATTCTCAGAAAATTCTCGGAAAATTCTCGGAAAATTCTCGGAAAATTCTCGGAAAATTCTCGGAAAATTCTCGGAAAATTCTCGGAAAATTCTCGGAAAATTCTCGGAAAATTCTCGAAAAATTCTCAGAAAATTCTCGGAAAATTCTCGGAAAATTCTCGGAAAATTCTCGGAAAATTCTCGGAAAAATCTCAAAAAATTCTCGGAAAATTCTCAGAAAATTCTCGGAAAATTCTCAGAAAATTCTCGGAAAATTCTCGGAAAATTCTCGGAAAATTCTCAGAAAATTCTCAGAAAATTCTCAGAAAATTCTCGGAAAATTCTCGGAAAAGTCTCGGAAAATTCTCGAAAATTCTCGGAAAATTCTCGGAAAATTCTCGGAAATTTCTCGGAAAATTCTCGGAAAATTCACGGAAAATTCTCGGAAAATTCTCGGAAAATTCTCGGAAAATTCTCGGAAAATTCTCGGAAAATTCTCGGAAAATTCTCAAAAAATTCTCGGAAAATTCTCGGAAAATTCTCAGAAAATTCTCGGAAAATTCTCGGAAAATTCTCGGAAAATTCTCAGAAAATTCTCAGAAAATTCTCAGAAAATTCTCGGAAAATTCTCGGAAAATCCTCGGAAAATTCTCCGAAAATTCTCGGAAAATTCTCGGAAAATTCTCGGAAACTTCTCGGAAAATTTTCGAAAAATTCTCAGAAAATTCTCGGAAAATTCTCGGAAAATTCTCGGAAAATTCTCGGAAAATTGTCGGAAAATTCTCGGAAAATTCTCGGAAAATTCTCGGAAAATTCTCGGAAAATTCTCGGAAAACTCTCAGAAAATTCTCGGAAAATTCTCGGAAAATTTTCAGAAACTTCTCGGAAAATTCTCGGAAAATTCTCGGAAAATGCTCGGAAAATTCTCGGAAAATTCTCAGAAAATTCTCAATAAATTCTCGGAAAATTCTCGGAAAATTCTCGGAAAATTCTCGGAAAATTCTCGGAAAATTCTCGGAAAATTCTCGGAAAAGTCTTGGAAAATTCTCGGAAAATTCTCGGAAAATTCTCGGAAAATTCTCGGAAAATTCTCGGAAAATTCTCGGAAAATTCTCGGAAAATTCTCGGAAAATTCTCGGAAAATTCTCGGAAAATTCTCGGAAAAATCTCAGAAAATTCTCGGAAAATTCTCGGAAAATTCTGGGAAAATTCTCGGAAAATTCTCGGAAAATTCTCGGAAAATTCTCAGAAAATTCTCGGAAAATTCTCGGAAAATTCTCGGAAAATTCACGGAAAATTCTCGGAAAATTCTCGGAAAATTCTCGGAAAATTCTCGGAAAATTCTGGGAAAATTCTCGGAAAATTCTCGGAAAATTCTCGGAAAATTCTCGGAAAATTCTCGAAAAATTCTCAGAAAATTCTCGGAAAATTCTCGGAAAATTCTCGGAAAATTCTCGGAAAATTCTCGGAAAATTCTCGGAAAGATCTCGGAAAATTCTCGGAAAATTCTCGGAAAATTCTGTGAAAATTCTCGGAAAATTCTCGGAAAATTCTCGGAAAATTCTCAGAAAATTCTCGGAAAATTCTCGGAAAATTCTCGGAAAATTCTCGGAAAATTCTCGGAAAATTCTCGGAAAATTCTCGGAAAATTCTCGGAAAATTCTCGGAAAATTCTCGGAAAATTCTCAGAAAATTCTCAGAAAATTCTCGGAAAATTCTCGGAAAATTCTCAGAAAATTCTCGGAAAATTCTCGGAAAATTCTCGGAAAATTCTCGGAAAATTCTCGGAAAATTCTCGGAAAATTCTCGGAAAATTCTCAGAAAATTCTCGGAAAATTCTCGGAAAATTCTCAGAAAATTCTCAGAAAATTTTCAGAAAATTCTCGGAAAATTCTCGGAAAATTCTCAAAAAATTCCTGGAAAATTCTCGGAAAATTCTCGGAAAATTCTCAGAAAATTCTCGGAAAATTCTCGGAAAATTCTCAGAAAATTCTCGGAAAATTCTCGGAAAATTCTCGGAAAATTCTCGGAAAATTCTCGGAAAATTCTCGGAAAATTCTCGGAAAATTCTCGGAAAATTCTCGGAAAATTGGCGGAAAATTCTCGGAAAATTCTCGGAAAATTCTCGGAAAATTCTCAGAAAATTCTCGGAAAATTCTCCCAAAATTCTCGGAAAATTCTCGGAAAATTCTCGGAAAGTTCTCGGAAAATTCTCAGAAAATTCTCAGAAAATTCTCAGAAAATTCTCGGAAAATTGTCCGAAAATTCTCGGAAAATTCTCGGAAAATTCTCGGAAAATTCTCGGAAAATTCTCGGAAAATTCTCGGAAAATTCTCGGAAAATTCTCAGAAAATTCTCAGAAAATTTTCACAAAATTCTCGGAAAATTCTCGGAAAATTCTCGGAAAATTCTCGGAAAATTCTCGGAAAATTCTCGGAAAATTCTCGGAAAATTCTCGGAAAATTCTCGGAAAATTCTCGGAAAATTCTGGGAAAATTCTCGGAAAATTCTCGGAAAATTCTCGGAAAATTCTCAGAAAATTCTCGGAAAATTCTCGGAAAATTCTCGGAAAATTCTCGGAAAATTCTCGGAAAATTCTCGGAAAATTCTCGAAAAATTCTCAGAAAATTCTCGGAAAATTCTCGGAAAATTCTCGGAAAATTCTCGGAAAATTCTCGGAAAAATCTCAAAAAATTCTCGGAAAATTCTCAGAAAATTCTCGGAAAATTCTCGGAAAATTCTCGGAAAATTCTCAGAAAATTCTCAGAAAATTCTCAGAAAATTCTCGGAAAATTCTCGGAAAATTCTCGGAAAATTCTCGGAAAATTCTCGGAAAATTCTCGGAAAATTCTCGGAAAATTCTCGGAAAATTCTCGGAAAATTCTCGAAAAATTCTCAGAAAATTCTCGGAAAATTCTCGGAAAATTCTCGGAAAATTCTCGGAAAATTCTCGGAAAAATCTCAAAAAATTCTCGGAAAATTCTCAGAAAATTCTCGGAAAATTCTCAGAAAATTCTCGGAAAATTCTCGGAAAATTCTCGGAAAATTCTCAGAAAATTCTCAGAAAATTCTCAGAAAATTCTCGGAAAATTCTCGGAAAAGTCTCGGAAAATTCTCGAAAATTCTCGGAAAATTCTCGGAAAATTCTCGGAAAATTCTCGGAAAATTCTCGGAAAATTCACGGAAAATTCTCGGAAAATTCTCGGAAAATTCTCGGAAAATTCTCGGAAAATTCTCGGAAAATTCTCGGAAAATTCTCAAAAAATTCTCGGAAAATTCTCGGAAAATTCTCAGAAAATTCTCGGAAAATTCTCGGAAAATTCTCGGAAAATTCTCAGAAAATTCTCAGAAAATTCTCAGAAAATTCTCGGAAAATTCTCGGAAAATCCTCGGAAAATTCTCCGAAAATTCTCGGAAAATTCTCGGAAAATTCTCGGAAACTTCTCGGAAAATTTTCGAAAAATTCTCAGAAAATTCTCGGAAAATTCTCGGAAAATTCTCGGAAAATTCTCGGAAAATTGTCGGAAAATTCTCGGAAAATTCTCGGAAAATTCTCGGAAAATTCTCGGAAAATTCTCGGAAAACTCTCAGAAAATTCTCGGAAAATTCTCGGAAAATTTTCAGAAACTTCTCGGAAAATTCTCGGAAAATTCTCGGAAAATGCTCGGAAAATTCTCGGAAAATTCTCAGAAAATTCTCAATAAATTCTCGGAAAATTCTCGGAAAATTCTCGGAAAATTCTCGGAAAATTCTCGGAAAATTCTCGGAAAATTCTCGGAAAAGTCTTGGAAAATTCTCGGAAAATTCTCGGAAAATTCTCGGAAAATTCTCGGAAAATTCTCGGAAAATTCTCGGAAAATTCTCGGAAAATTCTCGGAAAATTCTCGGAAAATTCTCGGAAAATTCTCGGAAAAATCTCAGAAAATTCTCGGAAAATTCTCGGAAAATTCTGGGAAAATTCTCGGAAAATTCTCGGAAAATTCTCGGAAAATTCTCAGAAAATTCTCGGAAAATTCTCGGAAAATTCTCGGAAAATTCACGGAAAATTCTCGGAAAATTCTCGGAAAATTCTCGGAAAATTCTCGGAAAATTCTGGGAAAATTCTCGGAAAATTCTCGGAAAATTCTCGGAAAATTCTCGGAAAATTCTCGAAAAATTCTCAGAAAATTCTCGGAAAATTCTCGGAAAATTCTCGGAAAATTCTCGGAAAATTCTCGGAAAATTCTCGGAAAGATCTCGGAAAATTCTCGGAAAATTCTCGGAAAATTCTGTGAAAATTCTCGGAAAATTCTCGGAAAATTCTCGGAAAATTCTCAGAAAATTCTCGGAAAATTCTCGGAAAATTCTCGGAAAATTCTCGGAAAATTCTCGGAAAATTCTCGGAAAATTCTCGGAAAATTCTCGGAAAATTCTCGGAAAATTCTCGGAAAATTCTCAGAAAATTCTCAGAAAATTCTCGGAAAATTCTCGGAAAATTCTCAGAAAATTCTCGGAAAATTCTCGGAAAATTCTCGGAAAATTCTCGGAAAATTCTCGGAAAATTCTCGGAAAATTCTCGGAAAATTCTCAGAAAATTCTCGGAAAATTCTCGGAAAATTCTCAGAAAATTCTCAGAAAATTTTCAGAAAATTCTCGGAAAATTCTCGGAAAATTCTCAAAAAATTCCTGGAAAATTCTCGGAAAATTCTCGGAAAATTCTCAGAAAATTCTCGGAAAATTCTCGGAAAATTCTCAGAAAATTCTCGGAAAATTCTCGGAAAATTCTCGGAAAATTCTCGGAAAATTCTCGGAAAATTCTCGGAAAATTCTCGGAAAATTCTCGGAAAATTCTCGGAAAATTGGCGGAAAATTCTCGGAAAATTCTCGGAAAATTCTCGGAAAATTCTCAGAAAATTCTCGGAAAATTCTCCCAAAATTCTCGGAAAATTCTCGGAAAATTCTCGGAAAGTTCTCGGAAAATTCTCAGAAAATTCTCAGAAAATTCTCAGAAAATTCTCGGAAAATTGTCCGAAAATTCTCGGAAAATTCTCGGAAAATTCTCGGAAAATTCTCGGAAAATTCTCGGAAAATTCTCGGAAAATTCTCGGAAAATTCTCAGAAAATTCTCAGAAAATTTTCACAAAATTCTCGGAAAATTCTCGGAAAATTCTCGGAAAATTCTCGGAAAATTCTCGGAAAATTCTCGGAAAATTCTCGGAAAATTCTCGGAAAATTCTCGGAAAATTCTCGGAAAATTCTGGGAAAATTCTCGGAAAATTCTCGGAAAATTCTCGGAAAATTCTCAGAAAATTCTCGGAAAATTCTCGGAAAATTCTCGGAAAATTCTCGGAAAATTCTCGGAAAATTCTCGGAAATTTCTGGGAAAATTCTCGGAAAATTCTGGGAAAATTCTTGGAAAATTCTCGGAAAGTTCTCGGAAAATTCTCGGAAAATTCTCAGAAAATTTTCAGAAAATCCTCGGAAAATTCTCGGAAAATTCTCGGTAAATTCTTCGGAAAATTCTCGGAAAATTCTCGGAAAAATCTCAAAAAATTCTCGGAAATTTCTCGGAAAATTCTCGGAAAATTCTCGGAAAATTCTCAGAAAATTCTCGGAAAATTCTCGGAAAATTCTCGGAAAATTCTCAGAAACTTCTCAGAAAATTCTCAGAAAATTCGCCGAAAATTCTCGGAAAATTCTCGGAAAATTCTCGGAAAATTCTCGGAAAATTCTCGGAAAATTCTCGGAAAATTCTCGGAAAATTCTCGGAAAATTCTCAGAAAATTCTCGGAAAGTTCTCGGAAAATTCTCGGAAAATTCTCGGAAAATTCTCGGAAAATATTTGGAAAATTCTCGGAAAATTCCCGGAAAATTCTCGGAAAATTCTCGGAAAATTCTCGGAAAATTCTCGGAAAATTCTCGGAAAATTCTCGGAAAATTCTCGGAAAAGTCTCGGAAAATTCTCGGAAAATTCTCGGAAAATTCTCGGAAAATTCTCGCAAAATTGTTCGAAAATTCTCGGAAAATTCTCGGAAAATTTTCGGAAAATTCTCAGAAAATTCTCGGAAAATTCAACGAAAATTCTCGGAAAATTCTCGGAAAATTCTCGGAAAGTTCTCGAAAAATTCTCAGAAAATTCTCAGAAAATTCTCAGAAAATTCTCCGATAATTGTCGGAAAATTCTCGGAAAATTCTCGGAAAATTCTCGGAAAATTCTCGGAAAATTCTCGGAAAATTCTCAGAAAATTTCAGAAAATTTTCACAAAATTCTCGGAAAATTCTCGGAAAATTCTCGGAAAATTCTCGGAAAATTCTCGGAAAATTCTCGGAAAATTCTCGGAAAATTCTCGGAAAATTCTCGGAAAATTCTCGGAAAATTCTCGGAAAATTCTCGGAAAATCTCGGAAAATTCTCGGAAAATTCTCGTAAAATTCTCGGAAAATTCTCGTAAAATTCTCGGAAAATTCTCGGAAAATTCTCGGAAAATTCTCCGAAAATTCTCGGAAAATTCTCAGAAAATTCTCGGAAAATTCTCGGAAAATTCTCGGAAAATTCTCGGAAAATTCTCGGAAAATTCTCGGAAAAATCTCGGAAAATTCTCCCAAAGTTCTCAGAAAATTCTCGGAAAATTCTCGGAAAATTCTCGGAAAATTCTCGGAAAATTGTCAGAAAATTCTCAGAAAATTCTCGGAAAATTCTCGGAAAATTCTCAAAAAATTCTCGGAAAATTCCCGGAAAATTCTCGTAAAATTCTCAAAAAATTCTCGGAAAATTCTCGGAAAATTCTCGGAAAATTCTCGGAAAATTCTCAGAAAATTCTCGGAAAATTCTCGGAAAATTCTCGGAAAATTCTCAGAAAATTCTCAGAAAATTCTCAGAAAATTCTCGCAAAATTCTCGGAAAATTCTCAGAAAATTCTCAGAAAATTTTCAGAAAATTCTCGGAAAATTCTCGGAAAATTCTCAAAAAATTCTCGGAAAATTCTCGTAAAATTCTCGGAAAATTCTCGGAAAATTCTCAGAAAATTCTCGGAAAATTCTCGGAAAATTCTCAGAAAATTCTCGGAAAATTCTCGGAAAATTCTCGGAAAATTCTCAGAAAATTCTCAGAAAATTCTCGGAAAATTCTCGGAAAATTCTCGGAAAATTCTCGGAAAATTCTTGGAAAATTCTCGGAAAATTCTCCAAAAATTCTCAGAAAATTCTCGGAAAATTCTGGGAAAATTCTCGGAAAATTCTCGGAAAATTCTCGGAAAATTCTCAGAAAATTCTCGGAAAATTCTCGGAAAATTCTCGGAAAATTCTCGGAAAATTCTCGGAAAATTCTCAGAAAATTCTCAATAAATTCTCGGAAAATTCTCGGAAAATTCTCGGAAAATTCTCGGAAAATTCTCGGAAAATTCTCGGAAAATTCTCGGAAAATTCTCGGAAAATTCTCGGAAAATTCTCGAAAAATTCTCAGAAAATTCTCCGAAAATTCTCGGAAAATTCTCGGAAAATTCTCGGAAAATTCTCGGAAAATTCTCAGAAAATTCTCGGAAAATTCTCGGAAAATTCTCGGAAAATTCTCGGAAAATCTCGGAAAATTCTCGGAAAATTCTCGGAAAATTCTCGGAAAATTCTCGGAAAATTCTCGGAAAATTCTCGAAAAATTCTCAGAAAATTCTCCGAAAATTCTCGGAAAATTCTCGGAAAATTCTCGGAAAATTCTCGGAAAATTCTCAGAAAATTCTCGGAAAATTCTCGGAAAATTCTCGGAAAATTCTCGGAAAATCTCGGAAAATTCTCGGAAAATTCTCGGAAAATTCTCGGAAAATTCTCGGAAAATTCTCGGAAAATTCTCGGAAAATTCTCGGAAAATTCTGGGAAAATTCTCGGAAAATTCTCGGAAAATTCTCGGAAAATTCTCAGAAAATTCTCGGAAAATTCTCGGAAAATTCTCGGAAAATTCTCGGAAAATTCTCGGAAAATTCTCGGAAAATTCTGGGAAAATTCTCCGATAATTCTCGGAAAATTCTCAGAAAATTCTCGGTAAATTCTCGGAAAATTCTCGGAAAATTCTCGGAAAATTCTCGGAAAATTCTCGGAAAATTCTCGGAAAATTCTCAGAAAATTCTTGGAAAATTCTCGGAAAATTCTCGGAAAATTCTCAGAAAATTCTCGGAAAATTCTCGGAAAATTCTCGGAAAATTCTCGGAAAATTCTCGGAAAATTCTCGGAAAATTCTCGGAAAATTCTCGGAAAATTCTCGGAAAATTCTCAGAAAATTCTTGGAAAATTCTCGGAAAATTCTCGGAAAATTCTCGGAAAATTCTCGGAAAATTCTCGGAAAATTCTCGGAAAAGTCTCGGAAAATTCTCGAAAATTCTCGGAAAATTCTCGGAAAATTCTCGGAAAATTCTCGGAAAATTCTCGGAAAATTCTCAGAAAATTCTCGGAAAATTCTCGGAAAATTCTCGGAAAATTCTCAGAAAATTCTCAGAAAATTCTCAGAAAATTCTCGCAAAATTCTCGGAAAATTCTCAGAAAATTCTCAGAAAATTTTCAGAAAATTCTCGGAAAATTCTCGGAAAATTCTCAAAAAATTCTCGGAAAATTCTCGGAAAATTCTCGGAAAATTCTCAAAAAATTCTCGGAAAATTCTCGGAAAATTCTCGGAAAATTCTCCGAAAATTCTCAAAAAATTCTCGGAAAATTCTCGGAAAATTCTCGGAAAATTCTCAGAAAATTCTCGGAAAATTCTCGGAAAATTCTCGGAAAATCTCGGAAAATTCTCGGAAAATTCTCGGAAAATTCTCGGAAAATTCTCGGAAAATTCTCGGAAAATTCTCGGAAAATTCTCGGAAAATTCTCGGAAAATTCTCGGAAAATTCTGGGAAAATTCTCGGAAATTTGGAAAATTCTCGGAAAATTCTCAGAAAATTCTCGGAAAATTCTCGGAAAATTCTCGGAAAATTCTCGGAAAATTCTCGGAAAATTCTCGGAAAATTCTGGGAAAATTCTCCGATAATTCTCGGAAAATTCTCAGAAAATTCTCGGTAAATTCTCGGAAAATTCTCGGAAAATTCTCGGAAAATTCTCGGAAAATTCTCGGAAAATTCTCGGAAAATTCTCAGAAAATTCTTGGAAAATTCTCGGAAAATTCTCGGAAAATTCTCAGAAAATTCTCGGAAAATTCTCGGAAAATTCTCGGAAAATTCTCGGAAAATTCTCGGAAAATTCTCGGAAAATTCTCGGAAAATTCTCGGAAAATTCTCGGAAAATTCTCGGAAAATTCTCGGAAAATTCTCGAAAAATTCTCGGAAAATTCTCAGAAAATTCTCGGAAAATTCTCGGAAAATTCTCGGAAAATTCTCGGAAAATTCTCGGAAAATTCTCGGAAAATTCTCGTAAAATTCTCAGAAAATTCTCGGAAAATTCTCGGAAAATTCTCGGAAAATTCTCGGAAAATTCTCGGAAAATTCTCAGAAAATTCTCGGAAAGTTCTGGGAAAATTCTCGGAAAATTCTCAGAAAATTCTCAGAAAATTTTCAGAAAATTCTCGGAAAATTCTCGGAAAATTCTCAAAAAATTCTCGGAAAATTCTCGGAAAATTCTCGGAAAAATCTCAAAAAATTCTCGGAAAATTCTCAGAAAATTCTCGGAAAATTCTCGGAAAATTCTCGGAAAATTCTCAGAAAATTCTCAGAAAATTCTCAGAAAATTCTCGGAAAATTCTCGGAAAATTCTCGGAAAATTCTCGGAAAATTCTCGGAAAATTCTCGGAAGATTCTCGGAAAATTCTCGGAAAATTCTTGGAAAATTCTCGGAAAATTCTCGGAAAATTCTCGGAAAATTCTCAGAAAATTCTCGGAAAATTCTCGGAAAATTCTCGGAAAATTCTCGGAAAATTCTCAGAAAATTCTCGGAAAATTCTCGGAAAATTCTCGGAAAATTCTCAGAAAATTCTCAGAAAATTCTCGGAAAATTCTCGGAAAATTCTCGGAAAATTCTCGGAAAATTCTCGGAAAATTCTCGGAAAATTCTCGAAAAATTCTCAGAAAATTCTCGGAAAATTCTCGGAAAATTCTCGGAAAATTCTCGGAAAATTCTCGGAAAAATCTCAAAAAAGTCTCGGAAAATTCTCAGAAAATTCTCGGAAAATTCTCGGAAAATTCTCGGAAAATTCTCAGAAAATTCTCAGAAAATTCTCAGAAAATTCTCGGAAAATTCTCGGAAAATTCTCGGAAAATTCTCGGAAAATTCTCGGAAAATTCTCGGAAAATTCTCGGAAAATTCTCGGAAAATCTCGGAAAATTCTCGGAAAATTCTCGAAAAATTCTCAGAAAATTCTCGGAAAATTCTCGGAAAATTCTCGGAAAATTCTCGGAAAATTCTCGGAAAAATCTCAAAAAATTCTCGGAAAATTCTCAGAAAATTCTCGGAAAATTCTCGGAAAATTCTCGGAAAATTCTCAGAAAATTCTCAGAAAATTCTCAGAAAATTCTCGGAAAATTCTCGGAAAAGTCTCGGAAAATTCTCGAAAATTCTCGGAAGATTCTCGGAAAATTCTCGGAAAATTCTCGGAAAATTCTCGGAAAATTCACGGAAAATTCTCGGAAAATTCTCGGAAAATTCTCGGAAAATTCTCGGAAAATTCTCGGAAAATTCTCGGAAAATTCTCAAAAAATTCTCGGAAAATTCTCCGAAAATTCTCGGAAAATTCTCGGAAAATTCTCAGAAAATTCTCGGAAAATTCTCGGAAAATTCTCGGAAAATTCTCAGAAAATTCTCAGAAAATTCTCAGAAAATTCTCGGAAAATTCTCGGAAAATCCTCGGAAAATTCTCCGAAAATTCTCGGAAAATTCTCGGAAAATTCTCGGAAAATTCTCGGAAAATTTTCGAAAAATTCTCAGAAAATTCTCGGAAAATTCTCGGAAAATTCTCGGAAAATTCTCGGAAAATTGTCGGAAAATTCTCGGAAAATTCTCGGAAAATTCTCGGAAAATTCTCGGAAAATTCTCGGAAAACTCTCAGAAAATTCTCGGAAAATTCTCGGAAAATTTTCAGAAACTTCTCGGAAAATTCTCGGAAAATTCTCGGAAAATGCTCGGAAAATTCTCGGAAAATTCTCAGAAAATTCTCAATAAATTCTCGGAAAATTCTCGGAAAATTCTCGGAAAATTCTCGGAAAATTCTCGGAAAATTCTCGGAAAATTCTCGGAAAAGTCTCGGAAAATTCTCGGAAAATTCTCGGAAAATTCTCGGAAAATTCTCGGAAAATTCTCGGAAAATTCTCGGAAAATTCTCGGAAAATTCTCCGAAAATTCTCGGAAAATTCTCGGAAAAATCTCAGAAAATTCTCGGAAAATTCTCGGAAAATTCTGGGAAAATTCTCGGAAAATTCTCGGAAAATTCTCGGAAAATTCTCAGAAAATTCTCGGAAAATTCTCGGAAAATTCTCGGAAAATTCACGGAAAATTCTCGGAAAATTCTCGGAAAATTCTCGGAAAATTCTCGGAAAATTCTGGGAAAATTCTCGGAAAATTCTCGGAAAATTCTCGGAAAATTCTCGGAAAATTCTCGAAAAATTCTCAGAAAATTCTCGGAAAATTCTCGGAAAATTCTCGGAAAATTCTCGGAAAATTCTCGGAAAATTCTCGGAAAATTCTCGGAAAATTCTCGGAAAATTCTCGGAAAATTCTCGGAAAATTCTCGAAAAATTCTCGGAAAATTCTCAGAAAATTCTCGGAAAATTCTCGGAAAATTCTCGGAAAATTCTCGGAAAATTCTCGGAAAATTCTCGGAAAATTCTCGTAAAATTCTCAGAAAATTCTCGGAAAATTCTCGGAAAATTCTCGGAAAATTCTCGGAAAATTCTCGGAAAATTCTCAGAAAATTCTCGGAAAGTTCTGGGAAAATGCTCGGAAAATTCTCAGAAAATTCTCAGAAAATTTTCAGAAAATTCTCGGAAAATTCTCGGAAAATTCTCAAAAAATTCTCGGAAAATTCTCGGAAAATTCTCGGAAAAATCTCAAAAAATTCTCGGAAAATTCTCAGAAAATTCTCGGAAAATTCTCGGAAAATTCTCGGAAAATTCTCAGAAAATTCTCAGAAAATTCTCAGAAAATTCTCGGAAAATTCTCGGAAAATTCTCGGAAAATTCTCGGAAAATTCTCGGAAAATTCTCGGAAGATTCTCGGAAAATTCTCGGAAAATTCTTGGAAAATTCTCGGAAAATTCTCGGAAAATTCTCGGAAAATTCTCAGAAAATTCTCGGAAAATTCTCGGAAAATTCTCGGAAAATTCTCGGAAAATTCTCAGAAAATTCTCGGAAAATTCTCGGAAAATTCTCGGAAAATTCTCAGAAAATTCTCAGAAAATTCTCGGAAAATTCTCGGAAAATTCTCGGAAAATTCTCGGAAAATTCTCGGAAAATTCTCGGAAAATTCTCGAAAAATTCTCAGAAAATTCTCGGAAAATTCTCGGAAAATTCTCGGAAAATTCTCGGAAAATTCTCGGAAAAATCTCAAAAAAGTCTCGGAAAATTCTCAGAAAATTCTCGGAAAATTCTCGGAAAATTCTCGGAAAATTCTCAGAAAATTCTCAGAAAATTCTCAGAAAATTCTCGGAAAATTCTCGGAAAATTCTCGGAAAATTCTCGGAAAATTCTCGGAAAATTCTCGGAAAATTCTCGGAAAATTCTCGGAAAATCTCGGAAAATTCTCGGAAAATTCTCGAAAAATTCTCAGAAAATTCTCGGAAAATTCTCGGAAAATTCTCGGAAAATTCTCGGAAAATTCTCGGAAAAATCTCAAAAAATTCTCGGAAAATTCTCAGAAAATTCTCGGAAAATTCTCGGAAAATTCTCGGAAAATTCTCAGAAAATTCTCAGAAAATTCTCAGAAAATTCTCGGAAAATTCTCGGAAAAGTCTCGGAAAATTCTCGAAAATTCTCGGAAAATTCTCGGAAAATTCTCGGAAAATTCTCGGAAAATTCTCGGAAAATTCACGGAAAATTCTCGGAAAATTCTCGGAAAATTCTCGGAAAATTCTCGGAAAATTCTCGGAAAATTCTCGGAAAATTCTCAAAAAATTCTCGGAAAATTCTCCGAAAATTCTCGGAAAATTCTCGGAAAATTCTCAGAAAATTCTCGGAAAATTCTCGGAAAATTCTCGGAAAATTCTCAGAAAATTCTCAGAAAATTCTCAGAAAATTCTCGGAAAATTCTCGGAAAATCCTCGGAAAATTCTCCGAAAATTCTCGGAAAATTCTCGGAAAATTCTCGGAAAATTCTCGGAAAATTTTCGAAAAATTCTCAGAAAATTCTCGGAAAATTCTCGGAAAATTCTCGGAAAATTCTCGGAAAATTGTCGGAAAATTCTCGGAAAATTCTCGGAAAATTCTCGGAAAATTCTCGGAAAATTCTCGGAAAACTCTCAGAAAATTCTCGGAAAATTCTCGGAAAATTTTCAGAAACTTCTCGGAAAATTCTCGGAAAATTCTCGGAAAATGCTCGGAAAATTCTCGGAAAATTCTCAGAAAATTCTCAATAAATTCTCGGAAAATTCTCGGAAAATTCTCGGAAAATTCTCGGAAAATTCTCGGAAAATTCTCGGAAAATTCTCGGAAAAGTCTCGGAAAATTCTCGGAAAATTCTCGGAAAATTCTCGGAAAATTCTCGGAAAATTCTCGGAAAATTCTCGGAAAATTCTCGGAAAATTCTCCGAAAATTCTCGGAAAATTCTCGGAAAAATCTCAGAAAATTCTCGGAAAATTCTCGGAAAATTCTGGGAAAATTCTCGGAAAATTCTCGGAAAATTCTCGGAAAATTCTCAGAAAATTCTCGGAAAATTCTCGGAAAATTCTCGGAAAATTCACGGAAAATTCTCGGAAAATTCTCGGAAAATTCTCGGAAAATTCTCGGAAAATTCTGGGAAAATTCTCGGAAAATTCTCGGAAAATTCTCGGAAAATTCTCGGAAAATTCTCGAAAAATTCTCAGAAAATTCTCGGAAAATTCTCGGAAAATTCTCGGAAAATTCTCGGAAAATTCTCGGAAAATTCTCGGAAAATTCTCGGAAAATTCTCGGAAAATTCTCGGAAAATTCTGTGAAAATTCTCGGAAAATTCTCGGAAAATTCTCGGAAAATTCTCAGAAAATTCTCGGAAAATTCTCGGAAAATTCTCGGAAAATTCTCGGAAAATTCTCGGAAAATTCTCGGAAAATTCTCGGAAAATTCTCGGAAAATTCTCGGAAAATTCTCGGAAAATTCTCAGAAAATTCTCAGAAAATTCTCGGAAAATTCTCGGAAAATTCTCAGAAAATTCTCGGAAAATTCTCGGAAAATTCTCGGAAAATTCTCGGAAAATTCTCCGAAAATTCTCGGAAAATTCTCGGAAAATTCTCAGAAAATTCTCGGAAAATTCTCGGAAAATTCTCAGAAAATTCTCAGAAAATTTTCAGAAAATTCTCGGAAAATTCTCGGAAAATTCTCAAAAAATTCCTGGAAAATTCTCGGAAAATTCTCGGAAAATTCTCAGAAAATTCTCGGAAAATTCTCGGAAAATTCTCAGAAAATTCTCGGAAAATTCTCGGAAAATTCTCGGAAAATTCTCGGAAAATTCTCGGAAAATTCTCGGAAAATGCTCGGAAAATTCTCGGAAAATTCTCGGAAAATTCGCGGAAAATTCTCGGAAAATTCTCGGAAAATTCTCGGAAAATTCTCAGAAAATTCTCGGAAAATTCTCCCAAAATTCTCGGAAAATTCTCGGAAAATTCTCGGAAAGTTCTCGGAAAATTCTCAGAAAATTCTCAGAAAATTCTCAGAAAATTCTCGGAAAATTGTCCGAAAATTCTCGGAAAATTCTCGGAAAATTCTCGGAAAATTCTCGGAAAATTCTCGGAAAATTCTCGGAAAATTCTCGGAAAATTCTCAGAAAATTCTCAGAAAATTTTCACAAAATTCTCGGAAAATTCTCGGAAAATTCTCGGAAAATTCTCGGAAAATTCTCGGAAAATTCTCGGAAAATTCTCGGAAAATTCTCGGAAAATTCTCGGAAAATTCTCGGAAAATTCTGGGAAAATTCTCGGAAAATTCTCGGAAAATTCTCGGAAAATTCTCAGAAAATTCTCGGAAAATTCTCGGAAAATTCTCGGAAAATTCTCGGAAAATTCTCGGAAAATTCTCGGAAATTTCTGGGAAAATTCTCGGAAAATTCTGGGAAAATTCTTGGAAAATTCTCGGAAAATTCTCGGAAAATTCTCGGAAAATTCTCAGAAAATTTTCAGAAAATCCTCGGAAAATTCTCGGAAAATTCTCAAAAAATTCTTCGGAAAATTCTCGGAAAATTCTCGGAAAAATCTCAAAAAATTCTCGGAAATTTCTCGCAAAATTCTCGGAAAATTCTCGGAAAATTCTCAGAAAATTCTCGGAAAATTCTCGGAAAATTCTCGGAAAATTCTCAGAAAATTCTCAGAAAATTCTCCGAAAATTCTCGGAAAATTCTCGGAAAATTCTCGGAAAATTCTCGGAAAATTCTCGGAAAATTCTCGGAAAATTCTCGGAAAATTCTCGGAAAATTCTCGGAAAATTCTCGGAAAGTTCTCGGAAAATTCTCGGAAAATTCTCGGAAAATTCTCGGAAAATATTTGGAAAATTCTCGGAAAATTCTCGGAAAATTCTCGGAAAATTCTCGGAAAATTCTCGGAAAATTCTCGGAAAATTCTCGGAAAATTCTCGGAAAATTCTCGGAAAAGTCTCGGAAAATTCTCGGAAAATTCTCGGAAAATTCTCGGAAAATTCTCGCAAAATTGTTCGAAAATTCTCGGAAAATTCTCGGAAAATTTTCGGAAAATTCTCAGAAAATTCTCGGAAAATTCAACGAAAATTCTCGGAAAATTCTCGGAAAATTCTCGGAAAGTTCTCGAAAAATTCTCAGAAAATTCTCAGAAAATTCTCAGAAAATTCTCCGATAATTGTCGGAAAATTCTCGGAAAATTCTCGGAAAATTCTCGGAAAATTCTCGGAAAATTCTCGGAAAATTCTCGGAAAATTCTCAGAAAATTTCAGAAAATTTTCACAAAATTCTCGGAAAATTCTCGGAAAATTCTCGGAAAATTCTCGGAAAATTCTCGGAAAATTCTCGGAAAATTCTCGGAAAATTCTCGGAAAATTCTCGGAAAATTCTCGGAAAATTCTCGGAAAATTCTCAGAAAATTCTCGGAAAATTCTCGGAAAATTCTCGGAAAATTCTCGGAAAATTCTCGGAAAATTCTCGGAAAATTCTGGGAAAATTCTCGGAAAATTCTGGGAAAATTCTTGGAAAATTCTCGGAAAATTCTCGGAAAATTCTCGGAAAATTCTCAGAAAATTCTCGGAAAGTTCTCGGAAAATTCTCGGAAAATTCTCAGAAAATTCTCAGAAAATTTTCAGAAAATCCTCGGAAAATTCTCGGAAAATTCTCAAAAAATTCTCGGAAAATTCTCGGAAAATTCTCGGAAAAATCTCAAAAAATTCTCGGAAATTTCTCGGAAAATTCTCGGAAAATTCTCGGAAAATTCTCAGAAAATTCTCGGAAAATTCTCGGAAAATTCTCGGAAAATTCTCAGAAAATTCTCAGAAAATTCTCAGAAAATTCTCCGAAAATTCTCGGAAAATTCTCGGAAAATTCTCGGAAATTGGCGACTCAGGTTGTGTACTTGTCCCTTGCGTCTTTGGGCTTGGTGGCCGCAAATTCGCGGCTACATGCTTCTTTAACTTTCTATGTGCTTAACCCTAACCTTGTGCTTTTTTTCCAAAATTTTTTTCAAAATTTTTTTCATAAATTTTTCCAATATTTTTTTCAAAAATTTTTGCCAAAATTTTTTCCAAAATTGCGACACACGGCTTCTACAATGGTATCTTTGGTCCCTTGGCTTGGTAGCCGCAAATTGGCGACTCAGGTTGTGTAAGGTAAAGGGACCAGTTAGACACCCACTGTCGCGGCGCAGGATCGCCAGGCAAATAATGTTATCAGGAGATGACGATTTATAATCAAAGAAATATTCTTTTGAACATTATAAAAATAATCGAGATCCATCTGGCGATCCCGTAAATCGCCAGATACTACCGCGGGAAATTGCGTAAATTAGCGCCGCAAAGTTACGTAAGCCCAAATGTCACCACGTAAAAGCAAAATGAATACTGCGCGAAATATACGATTCCGAGATTGATTTCCCTTTGTTTTTTTTCATTTTAGATAATGCGGTTGGGACCCACCTGCACTACCAGCGCAAACACACAGAGAAAACAGGGAGCAAAAGCGACGCTTTCAGTTCTTCTTGCAGTGGACTGTTGGTGCAGAACCAGGTTCAGAACGCGATGCAAATTTAGTCCATCGTGTCGAGCCTGGCCGGTCAGCGGATTCGTACAGGACAGATCAGGCACGAGCAACGGTTTGATGCGTGACTTTGGTGTTTCACACATGGGTTGAGCCCACAAACCTCTGCACCCCTGGTCGTACATGTTTGTCCGCTGTTAATTTCGCACGTTGCTTGTCTCAAAGTGCTGTTATTCTCCATGAGGTCGCCCTTCCGACACTGGTTTTTTTTACTATTAATTGACTACGGTTGGCAAATAGTTGACAGCAGTCAGCAGTCAAAGACAAAGGAGGGCGTTTGACATTGGGACTGACGGCACTCGGCAAGTGACTTGCTGGAGGCTTGGGTGCAACGGAGCCCACAATTACTTCTCCGGAGGGACATCTCTGTCTTCCACCTATGTGCTGCGACAAGTCTGCAACAGGGGCAGTCATTTGATTCCAAGTGGGATCCAGTCACAATTCCAAGTGTCTGAATTCCCTCGCTTCAGATGGGAATGACCATTACGGAGATCCACGACATCACGAAGATTGACAATTGGTTCCTGCAGCGCTTTTTCATGATGCACACACATGCAGTGGCCATGCAGAAAATGCAGCTCGAGCAGTTTGATTACGACTTCTTCATGGAGGCCAAGTGCCTTGGATTCTCAGGTGCCTCCATCATACAGTGCCCATACAAATCGGAACGACAAACTCATGATGCCTGGAGTGCCTTTCAGAAACCAGAAGGAAACATTCGGTTCGGTGCCCGAGAGCCACTGCTGTTTTGCCACCGTTTCTCATGCAACCCCTCTGCCAGTGCGCACCGGTCGTATCCCAGCCAGCAAATCGCACGCACCCGCTGTGCACACTGCACGCACGCATCGTACACACTGCACGCACGCATTGTACACGCTGCACGCACGTACTGTGCACACTGCACGCATGCATTGTGCACGCTGCACGCCCGCATCGTGCACAATGCACGCACGCACTAATGTAATCTGCCTTCAACAGGATGTGCCTGCCATATCTCCACCGAGGTCAACATGGGCCGTTGTTGCTCCTGAAACAATTTCTTCCTATCCCCTCTGGAACCACCGCGCCAGCCACTTTCCTTGCATACACCGTGTCGTGCTCTGTGTATGGACAGTATGAAGTGTGCACACTGCACAGGGCAGTTGGTGCAGTGCGCAAGGTGTGGTCTGCATCGGGTTGAGTGCTGTGTGCAGTGCACATCCTGCTCCGAACAGCGTGCTGGGAGCAGAGTACAGTGGGAAGCGTGCGCGTTACAATCTGTGGTGCATATGGTGCAGGGTACACGCTTCAACAGATTGTGAAGAGAAGCCTCCTTTCTGCAGGGTTGATGCTCTCCCATCCCACGTGCTTGCCACTTGCTGGCAATTGCTTGATGCCATGGGGACCGCAGACATTACAAATTAAAACGATGAGAAGTTTTGAACACGAAAAAACCAGTTCAAAATCGGGGTGGTGACTCTGCACACCCGTGACTCCGGCTACCCCCGGGTATGTCATGGGACACACTGGCAGACTTAGAATGATTGTGCTTTTAGGCGCGGTCATCAAAAGTGCAAAGCCATACACTTTCAGCCAGGTACACGCTTATGTCCATAAGCTGTCTCAGTGCTTCAAGTACCTTTACAACAGGTGTACGGGAGCATTCAGAAACTGTCACCGTGTTGCTCTGTGCAAGTGTGCTAGGGAGACAGTGCACAGGTATACAAAGCAGGAGATTACCACGTTTTCCCAAAAAAAAAAACCACTCCTTAATTTTGAAAAGCATGGTTTTACAAACGAAAATACCTTTTGCAACAAAAAAACATTGCACGGTTTTAAAAAAACAAACACCTTGCATGGTTCTACATAATGGGAGACATCCACCTTTAGCAAGAAAAAAAACAGTCCAAGGTTTTGGAAAAAAAATAAACCTTGCATGGTTTTCCAAAACAGAACAGTGCAACCTTTTGCCCGAAAAAACAAACATTGATTGGTTTTACAAAGAAATAAACGTTGCATGGTTTTACAAAAAATTAAAAGTTGTACAGTGGTATGAAATAGGAGAGTGCAACCTGGTACTTACAAATAGATTACAAAGTTTTCAAAAATAAAAAGCCTCTGCATGGTTGTACAAAACAGGGCACATCAATAGTACACGGTTGTAAGAAAACCAATAAACGTTGCATGTTTTTACAAACCATTAGTCAAACACTTTTGGTACGGAGAAAACACATCACGGGGTTTTGAGCGACGTAACTCTCTGCATGGTTTCACAAAAAGAAAAGAGAACAACCTTTTACGAGAAAGAAAAACATTACAGGGTTTGTAAAGGAAAACATGTGCCACAAGCTTTTTATGGTTTGTAGTATTTTAGGGTGTGTCCTCTTTATCCCCGGGGGTGCCCTTTTTATCCCCAGGGGGTGTCTTATTCATCCCCACCCTGCCCTGATAATCCCCAGGGTGGGGCTCAACTGGTCACCGGGGATGAACCGGTCCCTTTACCTTACTTGTCCCTTGCGTCTTTGGGCTTGCTAGCCTTTTTCAAAAATTTTTGCCAAAATTTTTTCCAAAATTTTTTTCCAAAATTCTTCCGAAATTTCTTCCAAAATTTTTTTCCAAAATTTTTTGCAAAAACTTTTCCAATATTTTTTTCAAAAATTTTTGCCAAAATATTTTCCAAAATTTTTTCCAAATTTTTTCCAAAATTTTTTCCAAAAATTTTTTCCAAAATTTTTTCCAAAATTTTTTCCAAAATTTTTTCCAAGTATTTTTCCAAAATTTTTCCAATATTTTTTTCGAATATTTTTGCCAAAATTTTTTCCAAAATTTTTTCCAAAATTTTTTTCAAAAATTTTTCTCAAAATTTTTTCCCAAATTTTTTCCAAAATTTTTTTCCAAAATTTTTTTTTAAAATTTTTTCCAAAATTATTTCCAAAATTTTTTTTCAAAATTTTTTCCAAAATTTTTTCCAAAATTTTTTCCAAAATTTTTCCAATATTTTTTTCAAAAATTTTTTCCAAAATTTTTTTCCAAAATTTTTTCCAAAATTTTTTCCAAAATTTTTTTCCAAAATTTTTTGCAAAAATTTTTCCAAAATTTTTCCAATATTTTTTTCAAAAATTTTTGCCAAAATTTTTTCCAAAATTTTTTCCAAATCTTTTTCCCAAAATTCTTTTCAAAAATTTTTTCCAAAATTTTTTTCCAAAATTTTTTTCCAAAATTTTTTCCAAAATTTTTTTCAAAAATTTTTTCCAAAATTTTTTTTCAAAATTTTTCCAATATTTTTTTCAAAAATTTTTGCCAAAATTTTTTCCAAAATTTTTTGCAAAATTTTTCCAATATTTACTTCAAAAATTTTTTCCAAAATTTTTTTCCAAAATTTTTTCCAAAATTTCTTCCAAAATTTTTTTCCAATATTTTTTTCAAAAATTTTTGCCAAAATTTTTTCCAAAATTTTGTCCAAATTTTTTTCCCAAAATTTTTTTCAAAAATTTTTTCCAAAATTTTTTTCCAAAATTTTTTTCCAAAATTTTTTCCAAGCTTTTTTTCCAAAATTTTTTCCAAAATTTTTTCCATATTTTCCAATATTTTTTTCAAAAATTTTTGCCAAAATTTTTTCCAAAATTTTTTGAAAAATTTTTCCAATATTTTTTTCAAAAATTTTTGCCAAAATTTTTTCCAACATTTTTTTCAAAGACTTTTTCCAAAATTTTTTTCCAAAATTTTTTGCCAAAATTTTTTCCAAAATTTTTTTCAAAAATTTTTTCCAAAATTTTTTCCAAAATTTTTCCAATATTTTTTTCAAAAATTTTTCCCAAAATTTTTTCCAAAATTTTTTGCAAAATTTTTCCAATACTTTTTTCAAAAATTTTTTCCAAAATTTTTTTCCAAAATTTTTTCCAAAATTTCTTCCAAAATTTTTTTCCAATATTTTTTTCAAAAATTTTTGCCAAAATTTTTCCAAAATTGTGTCCAAATTTTTTTCCCAAAATTTTTTTCAAAAATTTTTTCCAAAATTTTTTTCCAAAATTTTTTCCAAACTTTTTTTCCAATGTTTTTTTCAAAAATTTTTGCCAAAATTTTTTCCAAAATTTTTTCCAAAATTTTTTTCAAAAATTTTTTCCAAAATTTTTTCCAACGCCTCCATCTCCTTTTTCCATGCTTCTTTCACTTTCTATGTGCGTAACCCTAACCTTGTGCGTTTTTTCCAAATTTTTTTTCAAAAATTTTTTCCAAAATTTTTCCAATATTTTTTTCGAAAATTTTTGCCAAAATTGTTTCCAAAATTGCGACACACGGCTTCTACAATGGTATCTTTGGTCCCTGGGCTTGGTAGCCGCAAATTGGCGACTCAGGTTGTGTACTTGTCCCTTGCGTCTTTGGGCTTGGTGGCCGCAAATTCGCGGCTACATGCTTCTTTAACTTTCTATGTGCTTAACCCTAACCTTGTGCTTTTTTTCCAAATTTTTTTTCAAAATTTTTTTCATAAATTTTTCCAATATTTTTTTCAAAAATTTTTGCCAAAATTTTTTCCAAAATTTTTTCCAAAATTTTTTTCTCAAATTTTTTCCAAAATTTTTTCCAAAATTTTTCCAATATTTTTTCCAAAAATTTTTTCCAAAATTTTTTCCAAAATTTTTTCCAAAATTTTTCGAATATTTTTGCCAAAATTTTTTCCAAAATTTTTTCCAAACTTTTTCTCAAAAATTTTTCTCAAAATTTTTCCCAAAATTTTTCCAAAATTTTTTTCCAAAATTTTTTTGTAAAATTTTTTCCAAAATTATTTCCAAAATTTTTTTCGAAAAATTTTTTCCAAAATTTTTTCCAAAATTTTTTCCAAAATTTTTTCTCAAATTTTTCCAATATTTTTTTCGGATATTTTTGCCAAAATTTTTTCCAAAATTTTTTCCAAAATTTTTTTCAAAAATTTTTCTCAAAATTTTTTCCCAAATTTTTTCCAAAATTTTTTTCCAAAATTTTTTTTTAAAATTTTTTCTCAAATTATTTCCAAAATTTTTTTTTAAAATTTTTTCCAAAATTTTTTCTAAAATTGCGACACACGGCTTCTACAATGGTATCTTTGGTCCCTTGGCTTGGTAGCCGCAAATTCGCGACTCAGGTTGTGTACTTGTCCCTTGCGTCTTTGGGCTTGCTAGCCTTTTTCAAAAATTTTTCCAAAATTTTTCCAATATTTTTTTCAAAAATTTTTGCCAAAATTTTTTCAAAAAATTTTTTTCCAAAATTCTTCCGAAATTTCTTCCAAAATTTTTTTCCAAAATTTTTTGCAAAAACTTTTCCAATATTTTTTTCAAAAATTTTTGCCAAAATATTTTCCAAAATTTTTTCCAAATTTTTTTCCCAAAATTTTTTTCAAAAATTTTTGCCCAAATTTTTTCCAAAATTTTTTTCCAAAATTTTTTTTTAAAATTTTTCCAAAATTATTTCCGAAATTTTTTTCCAAAATTTTCTCCAAAATTTTTTCCAAAATTTTTTCCGAAATTTTGCCAAATTTTTTTCCAAAATTTTTTCCAAAATTTTTTTCAAAAATTTTTTCCAAAATTTTTTCCAAAATTTTTTCCAGATTTTTTCCAAAATTTTTCCAATATTTTTTTCGAATATTTTTGCCAAAATTTTTTCCAAAATTTTTTGCAAAATTTTTTTCAAAAATTTTTCTCAAAATTTTTTCCCAAATTTTTTCCAAAATTTTTTTCCAAAATTTTTTTTTAAAATTTTTCCAAAATTATTTCCGAAATTTTTTTCCAAAATTTTTTCCAAAATTTTTTCCAAAATTTTTTCCGAAATTTTTCCAATATTTTTTTCAAAAATTTTTTCCAAAATTTTTTTCCAAAATTTTTTCCAAAATTTTTTTCTCAAATTTTTTCCAAAATTTTTTCCAAAATTTTTCCAATATTTTTTCCAAAAATTTTTTCCAAAATTTTTTCCAAAATTTTTTCCAAAATTTTTCGAATATTTTTGCCAAAATTTTTTCCAAAATTTTTTCCAAACTTTTTTTCAAAAATTTTTCTCAAAATTTTTCCCAAAATTTTTCCAAAATTTTTTTCCAAAATTTTTTTGTAAAATTTTTTCCAAAATTATTTCCAAAATTTTTTTCGAAAAATTTTTTCCAAAATTTTTTCCAAAATTTTTTCCAAAATTTTTTCCAAAATTTTTCCAATATTTTTTTCGGATATTTTTGCCAAAATTTTTTCCAAAATTTTTTCCAAAATTTTTTTCAAAAATTTTTCTCAAAATTTTTTCCCAAATTTTTTCCAAAATTTTTTTCCAAAATTTTTTTTTAAAATTTTTTCCAAAATTATTTCCAAAATTTTTTTTTAAAATTTTTTCCAAAATTTTTTCTAAAATTGCGACAGACGGCTTCTACAATGGTATCTTTGGTCCCTTGGCTTGGTAGCCGCAAATTCGCGACTCAGGTTGTGTACTTGTCCCTTGCGTCTTTGGGCTTGCTAGCCTTTTTCAAAAATTTTTCCAAAATTTTTCCAATATTTTTTTCAAAAATTTTTGCCAAAATTTTTTCAAAAAATTTTTTTCCAAAATTCTTCCGAAATTTCTTCCAAAATTTTTTTCCAAAATTTTTTGCAAAAACTTTTCCAATATTTTTTTCAAAAATTTTTGCCAAAATATTTTCCAAAATTTTTTCCAAATTTTTTTCCCAAAATTTTTTTCAAAAATTTTTTCCCAAATTTTTTCCAAAATTTTTTTCCAAAATTTTTTTTTAAAATTTTTCCAAAATTATTTCCGAAATTTTTTTCCAAAATTTTTTCCAAAATTTTTTCCAAAATTTTTTCCGAAATTTTTCCAATATTTTTTTCAAAAATTTTTTCCAAAATTTTTTTCCAAAATTTTTTCCAAAATTTTTTTCTCAAATTTTTTCCAAAATTTTTTCCAAAATTTTTCCAATATTTTTTTCAAAAGTTTTTGCCAAAATTTTTTCCAAAATTTTTTCCAAAAATTTTTTCCAAAATTTTTTCCAAAATTTTTTCCAAAATTTTTCGAATATTTTTGCCAAAATTTTTTCTCAAATTTTTTCCAAACTTTTTTTCAAAAATTTTTCTCAAAATTTTTTCCCAAAATTTTTCCAAAATTTTTTTCCAAAATTTTTTTGTAAAATTTTTTCCAAAATTATTTCCAAAATTTTTTTCGAAAAATTTTTTCCAAAATTTTTCCAAAATTTTTTCCAAAATTTTTTCCAAAATTTTTCCAATATTTTTTTCGGATATTTTTGCCAAAATTTTTTCCAAAATTTTTTCCAAAATTTTTTTCAAAAATTTTTCTCAAAATTTTTTCCCAAATTTTTTCCAAAATTTTTTTCCAAAATTTTTTTTTGAAATTTTTTCCAAAATTATTTCCAAAATTTTTTTCCAAAATTTTTTCCAAAATTTTTTCCAAAATTTTTTCCAAAATTTTTCCAATATTTTTTTCAAAAATTTTTTCCAAAATTTTTTTCCAAAATTTTTTCCAAAATTTTTTCCAAAATTTTTTTCCAAAATTTTTCCAAAATTTTTCCAATATTTTTTTCAAAAATTTTTGCCAAAATTTTTTCCAAAATTTTTTCCAAATTTTTTTCCCAAAATTTTTTTCAAAAACTTTTTCCAAAATTTTTTTCCAAAATTTTTTCCAAAATTTTTTTCAAAAATTTTTTCCAAAATTTTTCCAATATTCTTTTCAAAAATTTTTGCCAAAATTTTTTCCAAAATTTTTTGCAAAATTTTTCCAATATTTTTTTCAAAAATTTTTTCCAAAATTTTTTTCCAAAATTTTTTCCAAAATTTCTTCCAAAATTTTTTTCCAATATTTTTTTCAAAAATTTTTGCCAAAATTTTTTCCAAAATTTTGTCCAAATTTTTTTCCCAAAATTTTTTGCAAAAATTTTTTCCAAAATTTTTTTCCAAAATTTTTTTCCAAAATTTTTTCCAAACTTTTATTCCAAAATTTTTTCAAAATTTTTTCCAAAATTTTTCCAATATTTTTTTCAAAAATTTTTGCCAAAATTTTTTCCAAAATTTTTTGCAAAATTTTTCCAATATTTTTTTCAAAAATTTTTTCCGAAATTTTTTTCCAGATTTTTTCCAAAATTTCTTCCAAAATTTTTTTCCAAAATTTTTTTTCAAAAATTTTTCCAAAATTTTTCCAATATTTTTTTCCAAAATTTTTGCCAAAATTTTTTCCAAAATTTTTTCCAAAAATTTTTTCCAAAATTTTTTCCAAAATTTTTTCCAAAATTTTTCCAATATTTTTTTCGAATATTTTTGCCAAAATTTTTTCCAAAATTTTTTCCAAACTTTTTTTCAAAAATTTTTCTCAAAATTTTTTCCCAAATTTTTTCCAAAATTCTTTTCCAAAATTTTTTTCCAAAATTTTTTCCAAACTTTTATTCCAAAATTTTTTCAAAATTTTTTCCAAAATTTTTCCAATATTTTTTTCAAAAATTTTTGCCAAAATTTTTTCCAAAATTTTTTGCAAAATTTTTCCAATATTTTTTTCAAAAATTTTTTCCGAAATTTTTTTCCAGATTTTTTCCAAAATTTCTTCCAAAATTTTTTTCCAAAATTTTTTTTCAAAAATTTTTCCAAAATTTTTCCAATATTTTTTTCCAAAATTTTTGCCAAAATTTTTTCCAAAATTTTTTCCAAAAATTTTTTCCAAAATTTTTTCCAAAATTTTTTCCAAAATTTTTCCAATATTTTTTTCGAATATTTTTGCCAAAATTTTTTCCAAAATTTTTTCCAAACTTTTTTTCAAAAATTTTTCTCAAAATTTTTTCCCAAATTTTTTCCAAAATTTTTTTCCAAAATTTTTTTTTAAAATTTTTTCCAAAATTATTTCCAAAATTTTTTTCGAAAAATTTTTTCTTAAATTTCTCCAAAGGTTTTTCCAAAATTTTTTCCAAAATTTTTCCAATATTTTTTTCGGATATTTTTGCCAAAATTTTTTCCAAAATTTTTTCCAAAATTTTTTTCAAAAATTTTCCTCAAAATTTTTTCCCAAATTTTTTCCAAAATTTTTTTCCAAATTTTTCTTTTAAAATTTTTTCCAAAATTATTTCCAAAATTTTTTTCCAAAATTTTTTCCAAACTTTTTTCCAAAATTTTTTCCAAAATTTTTCCAATATTTTTTTCAAAAATTTTTTCCAAAATTTTTTTCCCAAATTTTTTCCAAAATTTTTTCCAAAATTTTTTTGCAAAATTTTTCCAAAATTTTTCCAATATTTTTTTCAAAAATTTTTGCCAAAATTTTTTCCAAAATTTTTTCCAAATTTTTTTCCCAAAATTTTTTTCAAAAACTTTTTCCAAAATTTTTTTCCAAAATTTTTTTCCAAAATTTTTTCCAATATTTTTTTCAAAAATTTTTTCCAAAATTTTTCCAATATTCTTTTCAAAAATTTTTGCCAAAATTTTTTCCAAAGATTTTTTGCAAAATTTTTCTAAATATTTTTTTCAAAAATTTTTTCCAAAATTTTTTTCCTAAATTTTTTCCAAAATTTCTTCCAAAATTTTTTTCCAATATTTTTTTCAAAAATTTTTGCCAAAATTTTTTCCAAAATTTTGTCCAAATTTTTTTCCAAAATTTTTTTCCAAAATTTTTTTTTAAATTTTTTCCAAAATTATTTCCAAAATTTTTTCCCAAAATTTTTTCCAAAATTTTTTCCAAAATTTTTTCCAAAATTTTTTCCAAAATTTTTCCAATATTTTTTTCAAAAATTTTTTCCAAAATTTTTTGCCAAAATTTTTCCAATATTTTTTTCAAAAATTTTTGCCAAAATTTTTTCCAAAATTTTTTGCAAAATTTTTCCAATATTTTTTTCAAAAATTTTTTCCGAAATTTTTTTCCAGATTTTTTCCAAAATTTCTTCCAAAATTTTTTTCCAAAATTTTTTGCAAAAATTTTTCCAAAATTTTTCCAATATTTTATTCAAAAATTTTTGCCAAAATTTTTTCCAAAATTTTTTCCAAATTTTTTTCCCAAAATTTTTTTCAAAAATTTTTTCCAAAATTTTTTTCCAAAATTTTTTTCCAAAAGTTTTTTCCAAAATTTTTTTCCAAAATTTTTTCCAAAATTTTTTCCAAAATTTTTCCAATATTTTTTTCAAAAATTTTTGCCATAATTCTTTCCAAAATTTTTTCCGAAATTATTTCCAAAATTTTTTTCCAAAATTTTTTCCAAAATTTTTTCCAAAATTTTTTCCAAAATTTTTTTCCAAAATTTTTTTCCAAAATTTTTTCCAAAATTTTTCCAATATTTTTTTCAAAAATTTTTTCCAAAATTTTTTTCCAAAATTTTTTTCCAAAATTTTTTCCAAAATTTTTTTCCAAAATTTTTTTCCAAAATTTTTCCCAAAATTTTTCCAATATTTTTTTCAAAAATTTTGGCCAAAATTTTTTCCAAAATTTTTTACAAAATTTTTTTCAAAAATTTTTCTCAAAATTTTTGCCAAAATTTTTTCCAAAATTTTTTTCTCAAATTTTTTTTCAAAATTTTTTCCAAAATTATTTCCAAAATTTTTTTCCAAAATTTTTTCCAAAATTTTTTCCAAAATTTTTTCCAAAATTGTTCCAATATTTTTTTCAAAAATTTTTTCCAAAATTTTTTTCCAAAATGTTTTTCCAAAATTTTTCCCAAAATTTTTTTCCAAAATTTTTTTGCGAAATTTTTTCCAAAATTTTTCCAATTTTTTTCCTCAAAAATTTTTGCCAAAATTTTTTCCAAAATTTTTTCCAAAATTTTTCCAATATTTTTTTCGAATATTTTTGCCAAAATTTTTTCCAAAATTTTTTCCAAAATTTTTTTCAAAAATTTTTCTCAAAATTTTTTCCAAAATTTTTTCCAAAATTTTTTTCCAAAAATTTTTTTTAAAATTTTGTGCAAAATTATTTCCAAAATTTTTTTCGAAAATTGTTTCCAAAATTTTTCCAATATTTTTTTCGAAAATTTTTGCCAAAATTTTTTTGCAAAATTGCGACACACGGCTTCTACAATGGTATCTTTGGTCCCTGGGCTTGGTAGCCGCAAATTCGCGACTCAGGTTGTGTACTTCTCCCTTGCGTCTTTGGGCTTGGTAGCCTTTTTCAAAAAATTTTCCCAAACTTTTTCGCAAATTTTTTTTGTAAATTTTTCCAATATTTTTTTCAAAAATTTTTGCCAAAATTTTTGCCAAAATTTTTTCCAAAATTTTTTTCAAAAATTTTTTCCAAAATTTTTTCCAAAATTTTTTCCAAAATTTTTTTCCAAAATTTTTTTCCAAAAATTTTCCAAAATTTTTTTCCAAAATTTTTTCCAAAATTTTTTCCAAAATTTTTGCAAAATTTTTTTCAAAAATTTTGCCAAAATTTTTTCCAAAATTTTTTCCAAAATTTTTTCCAAAATTTTTCCAATATTTTTTTTCGAATATTGTTGCCAAAATTTGTTCCAAAATTTTTTTCCAAAATTTTTTCCAAAATTTTTGCAAAATTTTTTTCAAAAATTTTTGCCAAAATTTTTTCCAAAATTTTTTCCAAAATTTTTTCCAAAATTCTTCCAATATTTTTTTTCGAATATTGTTGCCAAAATTTGTTCCAAAATTTTTTTCCAAAATTTTTTTTTAAAATTTTTTCCAAAATTATTTCCAAAATTTTTTTCCAAAATTTTTTCCAAAATTTTTTCCAAAATTTTTCCAATATTTTTTTCAAAAATTTTTTCCAAAATTTTTTTCCAAAATTTTTTTCCAAAAGTTTTTTCCAAAATTTTTTTCCAAAATTTTTTCCAAAATTTTTTCCAAAATTTTTCCAATATTTTTTTCAAAAATTTTTGCCATAATTCTTTCCAAAATTTTTTCCAAAATTATTTCCAAAATTTTTTTCCAAAATTTTTTCCAAAATTTTTTCCAAAATTTTTTCCAAAATTTTTTTCCAAAATTTTTTTCCAAAATTTTTTCCAAAATTTTTCCAATATTTTTTTCAAAAATTTTTTCCAAAATTTTTTTCCAAAATTTTTTTCCAAAATTTTTTCCAAAATTTTTTTCCAAAATTTTTTTCCAAAATTTTTCCCAAAATTTTTCCAATATTTTTTTCAAAAATTTTGGCCAAAATTTTTTCCAAAATTTTTAACAAAATTTTTTTCAAAAATTTTTCTCAAAATTTTTTCCAAAATTTTTTCCAAAATTTTTTTCCAAAATTTTTTTTTAAAATTTTTTCCAAAATTATTTCCAAAATTTTTTTCCAAAATTTTTTCCAAAATTTTTTCCAAAATTTTTTCCAAAATTGTTCCAATATTTTTTTCAAAAATTTTTTCCAAAATTTTTTTCCAAAATGTTTTTCCAAAATTTTTCCCAAAATTTTTTTCCAAAATTTTTTTGCGAAATTTTTTCCAAAATTTTTCCAATTTTTTTCCTCAAAAATTTTTGCCAAAATTTTTTCCAAAATTTTTTCCAAAATTTTTCCAATATTTTTTTCGAATATTTTTGCCAAAATTTTTTCCAAAATTTTTTCCAAAATTTTTTTCAAAAATTTTTCTCAAAATTTTTTCCAAAATTTTTTCCAAAATTTTTTTCCAAAAATTTTTTTTAAAATTTTGTGCAAAATTATTTCCAAAATTTTTTTCGAAAATTGTTTCCAAAATTTTTCCAATATTTTTTTCGAAAATTTTTGCCAAAATTTTTTTGCAAAATTGCGACACACGGCTTCTACAATGGTATCTTTGGTCCCTGGGCTTGGTAGCCGCAAATTCGCGACTCAGGTTGTGTACTTCTCCCTTGCGTCTTTGGGCTTGGTAGCCTTTTTCAAAAAATTTTCCCAAACTTTTTCGCAAATTTTTTTTGTAAATTTTTCCAATATTTTTTTCAAAAATTTTTGCCAAAATTTTTGCCAAAATTTTTTCCAAAATTTTTTTCAAAAATTTTTTCCAAAATTTTTTCCAAAATTTTTTCCAAAATTTTTTTCCAAAATTTTTTTCCAAAAATTTTCCAAAATTTTTTTCCAAAATTTTTTCCAAAATTTTTTCCAAAATTTTTGCAAAATTTTTTTCAAAAATTTTTGCCAAAATTTTTTCCAAAATTTTTTCCAAAATTTTTTCCAAAATTTTTCCAATATTTTTTTTCGAATATTGTTGCCAAAATTTGTTCCAAAATTTTTTTCCAAAATTTTTTCCAAAATTTTTGCAAAATTTTTTTCAAAAATTTTTGCCAAAATTTTTTCCAAAATTTTTTCCAAAATTTTTTCCAAAATTCTTCCAATATTTTTTTTCGAATATTGTTGCCAAAATTTGTTCCAAAATTTTTTTCCAAAATTTTTTTTTAAAATTTTTTCCAAAATTATTTCCAAAATTTTTTTCCAAAATTTTTTCCAAAATTTTTTCCAAAATTTTTCCAATATTTTTTTCAAAAATTTTTTCCAAAATTTTTTTCCAAAATTTTTTTCCAAAAGTTTTTTCCAAAATTTTTTTCCAAAATTTTTTCCAAAATTTTTTCCAAAATTTTTCCAATATTTTTTTCAAAAATTTTTGCCATAATTCTTTCCAAAATTTTTTCCAAAATTATTTCCAAAATTTTTTTCCAAAATTTTTTCCAAAATTTTTTCCAAAATTTTTTCCAAAATTTTTTTCCAAAATTTTTTTCCAAAATTTTTTCCAAAATTTTTCCAATATTTTTTTCAAAAATTTTTTCCAAAATTTTTTTCCAAAATTTTTTTCCAAAATTTTTTCCAAAATTTTTTTCCAAAATTTTTTTCCAAAATTTTTCCCAAAATTTTTCCAATATTTTTTTCAAAAATTTTGGCCAAAATTTTTTCCAAAATTTTTAACAAAATTTTTTTCAAAAATTTTTCTCAAAATTTTTTCCAAAATTTTTTCCAAAATTTTTTTCCAAAATTTTTTTTTAAAATTTTTTCCAAAATTATTTCCAAAATTTTTTTCCAAAATTTTTTCCAAAATTGTTTCCAAAATTTTTTCCAAAATTGTTCCAATATTTTTTTCAAAAATTTTTTCCAAAATTTTTTTCCAAAATGTTTTTCCAAAATTTTTCCCAAAATTTTTTGCCAAAATTTTTTTGCGAAATTTTTTCCAAAATTTTTCCAATTTTTTTCCTCAAAAATTTTTGCCAAAATTTTTTCCAAAATTTTTTCCAAAATTTTTCCAATATTTTTTTCGAATATTTTTGCCAAAATTTTTTTCAAAAATTTTTCTCAAATTTTTTTCCAAAATTTTTTCCAAAATTTTTTTCCAAAAAATTTTTTTTAAAATTTTGTGCAAAATTATTTCCAAAATTTTTTTCCAAAATTTTTTCCAAAATTTTTCCAATATTTTTTTCGAAAATTTTTGCCAAAATTTTTTTGCAAAATTGCGACACACGGCTTCTACAATGGTATCTTTGGTCCCTGGGCTTGGTAGCCGCAAATTCGCGACTCAGGTTGTGTACTTCTCCCTTGCGTCTTTGGGCTTGGTAGCCTTTTTCAAAAATTTTTCCCAAACTTTTTCGCAAATTTTTTTTGTAAATTTTTCCAATATTTTTTTCAAAAATTTTTGCCAAAATTTTTTCTCAAATTTTTTCCAAAATTTTTTCCCAAAAATTTTCCAAAATTTTTTTCCAAAATTTTTTCCAAAATTTTTTCCAAAATTTTTGCAAAATTTTTTTCAAAAATTTTTCCCAAATTTTTTCCAAAATTTTTTCCAAAATTTTTTCCAAAATTCTTCCAATATTTTTTTTCGAATATTGTTGCCAAAATTTGTTCCAAAATTTTTTTCCAAAATTTTTTTTTAAAATTTTTTCCAAAATTTTTTCCAAAATTTTTCCAATATTTTTTTCAAAAATTTTTTCCAAAATTTTTTTCCAAAATTTTTTTCCAAAAGTTTTTTCCAAAATTTTTTTCCAAAATTTTTTCCAAAATTTTTTCCAAAATTTTTCCAATATTTTTTTCAAAAATTTTTGCCATAATTCTTTCCAAAATTTTTTCCAAAATTATTTCCAAAATTTTTTTCCAAAATTTTTTCCAAAATTTTTTCCAAAATTTTTTCCAAAATTTTTTTCCAAAATTTTTTTCCAAAATTTTTTCCAAAATTTTTCCAATATTTTTTTCAAAAATTTTTTCCAAAATTTTTTTCCAAAATTTTTTTCCAAAATTTTTTCCAAAATTTTTTTCAAAAATTTTTTTCCAAAATTTTTCCCAAAATTTTTCCAATATTTTTTTCAAAAATTTTGGCCAAAATTTTTTCCAAAATTTTTTACAAAATTTTTTTCAAAAATTTTTCTCAAAATTTTTTCCAAAATTTTTTCCAAAATTTTTTTCCAAAATTTTTTTTTAAAATTTTTTCCAAAATTATTTCCAAAATTTTTTTCCAAAATTTTTTCCAAAATTTTTTCCAAAATTTTTTCCAAAATTGTTCCAAAATTTTTTTCAAAAATTTTTTCCAAAATTTTTTTCCAAAATGTTTTTCCAAAATTTTTCCCAAAATTTTTTTCCAAAATTTTTTTGCGAAATTTTTTCCAAAATTTTTCCAATTTTTTTCCTCAAAAATTTTTGCCAAAATTTTTTCCAAAATTTTTTCCAAAATTTTTCCAATATTTTTTTCGAATATTTTTGCCAAAATTTTTTCCAAAATTTTTTCCATAATTTTTTCCAAAATTTTTTCCAAAATTTTTTTCAAAAATTTTTCTCAAAATTTTTTCCAAAATTTTTTCCAAAATTTTTTTCCAAAAAATTTTTTTTAAAATTTTGTGCAAAATTATTTCCAAAATTTTTTTCCAAAATTTTTTCCAAGATTTTTCCAATATTTTTTTCGAAAATTTTTGCCAAAATTTTTTTGCAAAATTGCGACACACGGCTTCTACAATGGTATCTTTGGTCCCTGGGCTTGGTAGCCGCAAATTCGCGACTCAGGTTGTGTACTTCTCCCTTGCGTCTTTGGGCTTGGTAGCCTTTTTCAAAAATTTTTCCCAAACTTTTTCGCAAATTTTTTTTGTAAATTTTTCCAATATTTTTTTCAAAAATTTTTGCCAAAATTTTTTCTCAAATTTTTTCCAAAATTTTTTCCCAAAAATTTTCCAAAAGTTCTTTCCAAAATTTTTTCCAAAATTTTTTCCAAAATTTTTGCAAAATTTTTTTCAAAAATTTTTGCCAAAATTTTTTCCAAAATTTTTTCCAAAATTTTTTCCAAAATTCTTCCAATATTTTTTTTCGAATATTGTTGCCAAAATTTGTTCCAAAATTTTTTTCCAAAATTTTTTTTTAAAATTTTTTCCAAAATTATTTCCAAAATTTTTTTCCAAAATTTTTTCCAAAATTTTTTCCAAAATTTTTCCAATATTTTTTTCAAAAATTTTTTCCAAAATTTTTTTCCAAAATTTTTTTCCAAAAGTTTTTTCCAAAATTTTTTTCCAAAATTTTTTCCAAAATTTTTTCCAAAATTTTTCCAATTTTTTTCCTCAAAAATTTTTGCCAAAATTTTTTCCAAAATTTTTTCCAAAATTTTTCCAATATTTTTTTCGAATATTTTTGCCAAAATTTTTTCCAAAATTTTTTCCAAAATTTTTTTCAAAAATTTTTCTCAAATTTTTTTCCAAAATTTTTTCCAAAATTTTTTTCCAAAAAATTTTTTTTAAAATTTTGTGCAAAATTATTTCCAAAATTTTTTTCCAAAATTTTTTCCAAAATTTTTCCAATATTTTTTTCGAAAATTTTTGCCAAAATTTTTTTGCAAAATTGCGACACACGGCTTCTACAATGGTATCTTTGGTCCCTGGGCTTGGTAGCCGCAAATTCGCGACTCAGGTTGTGTACTTCTCCCTTGCGTCTTTGGGCTTGGTAGCCTTTTTCAAAAATTTTTCCCAAACTTTTTCGCAAATTTTTTTTGTAAATTTTTCCAATATTTTTTTCAAAAATTTTTGCCAAAATTTTTTCTCAAATTTTTTCCAAAATTTTTTCCCAAAAATTTTCCAAAATTTTTTTCCAAAATTTTTTCCAAAATTTTTTCCAAAATTTTTGCAAAATTTTTTTCAAAAATTTTTGCCAAAATTTTTTCCAAAATTTTTTCCAAAATTTTTTCCAAAATTCTTCCAATATTTTTTTTCGAATATTGTTGCCAAAATTTGTTCCAAAATTTTTTTCCAAAATTTTTTTTTAAAATTTTTTCCAAAATTATTTCCAAAATTTTTTTCCAAAATTTTTTCCAAAATTTTTTCCAAAATTTTTCCAATATTTTTTTCAAAAATTTTTTCCAAAATTTTTTTCCAAAATTTTTTTCCAAAAGTTTTTTCCAAAATTTTTTTCCAAAATTTTTTCCAAAATTTTTTCCAAAATTTTTCCAATATTTTTTTCAAAAATTTTTGCCATAATTCTTTCCAAAATTTTTTCCAAAATTATTTCCAAAATTTTTTTCCAAAATTTTTTCCAAAATTTTTTCCAAAATTTTTTCCAAAATTTTTTTCCAAAATTTTTTTCCAAAATTTTTTCCAAAATTTTTCCAATATTTTTTTCAAAAATTTTTTCCAAAATTTTTTTCCAAAATTTTTTTCCAAAATTTTTTCCAAAATTTTTTTCAAAAATTTTTTTCCAAAATTTTTCCCAAAATTTTTCCAATATTTTTTTCAAAAATTTTGGCCAAAATTTTTTCCAAAATTTTTTACAAAATTTTTTTCAAAAATTTTTCTCAAAATTTTTTCCAAAATTTTTTCCAAAATTTTTTTTTAAAATTTTTTCGAAAATTATTTCCAAAATTTTTTTCCAAAATTTTTTCCAAAATTTTTTCCAAAATTTTTTCCAAAATTGTTCCAATATTTTTTTCAAAAATTTTTTCCAAAATTTTTTTCCAAAATGTTTTTCCAAAATTTTTCCCAAAATTTTTTTCCAAAATTTTTTTGCGAAATTTTTTCCAAAATTTTTCCAATTTTTTTCCTCAAAAATTTTTGCCAAAATTTTTTCCAAAATTTTTTCCAAAATTTTTCCAATATTTTTTTCGAATATTTTTGCCAAAATTTTTTCCAAAATTTTTTCCAAAATTTTTTCCAAAATTTTTTCCAAAATTTTTTTCAAAAATTTTTCTCAAAATTTTTTCCAAAATTTTTTCCAAAATTTTCTTCCAAAAAATTTTTTTTAAAATTTTGTGCAAAATTATTTCCAAAATTTTTTTCCAAAATTTTTTCCAAAATTTTTCCAATATTTTTTTCGAAAATTTTTGCCAAAATTTTTTTGCAAAATTGCGACACACGGCTTCTACAATGGTATCTTTGGTCCCTGGGCTTGGTAGCCGCAAATTCGCGACTCAGGTTGTGTACTTCTCCCTTGCGTCTTTGGGCTTGGTAGCCTTTTTCAAAAATTTTTCCCAAACTTTTTCGCAAATTTTTTTTGTAAATTTTTCCAATATTTTTTTCAAAAATTTTTGCCAAAATTTGTTCTCAAATTTTTTCCAAAATTTTTTCCCAAAAATTTTCCAAAATTTTTTTCCAAAATTTTTTCCAAAATTTTTTCCAAAATTTTTGCAAAATTTTTTTCAAAAATTTTTGCCAAAATTTTTTCAAAAATTTCTCCAAAATTTTTTCCAAAATTCTTCCAATATTTTTTTTCGAATATTGTTGCCAAAATTTGTTCCAAAATTTTTTTCCAAAATTTTTTTTTAAAATTTTTTCCAAAATTATTTCCAAAATTTTTTTCCAAAATTTTTTCCAAAATTTTTTCCAAAATTTTTCCAATATTTTTTTCAAAAATTTTTTCCAAAATTTTTTTCCAAAATTTTTTTCCAAAAGTTTTTTCCAAAATTTTTTTCCAAAATTTTTTCCAAAATTTTTTCCAAAATTTTTCCAATATTTTTTTCAAAAATTTTTGCCATAATTCTTTCCAAAATTTTTTCCAAAATTATTTCCAAAATTTTTTTCCAAAATTTTTTCCAAAATTTTTTCCAAAATTTTTTCCAAAATTTTTTTCCAAAATTTTTTTCCAAAATTTTTTCCAAAATTTTTCCAATATTTTTTTCAAAAATTTTTTCCAAAATTTTTTTCCAAAATTTTTTTCCAAAATTTTTTCCAAAATTTTTTTCAAAAATTTTTTTCCACAATTTTTCCCAAAATTTTTCCAATATTTTTTTCAAAAATTTTGGCCAAAATTTTTTCCAAAATTTTTTACAAAATTTTTTTCAAAAATTTTTCTCAAAATTTTTTCCAAAATTTTTTCCAAAATTTTTTTCCAAAATTTTTTTTTAAAATTTTTTCCAAAATTATTTCCAAAATTTTTTTCCAAAATTTTTTCCAAAATTTTTTCCAAAATTTTTGCCAAAATTGTTCCAATATTTTTTTCAAAAATTTTTTCCAAAATTTTTTTCCAAAATGTTTTTCCAAAATTTTTCCCAAAATTTTTTTCCAAAATTTTTTTGCGAAATTTTTTCCAAAATTTTTCCAATTTTTTTCCTCAAAAATTTTTGCCAAAATTTTTTCCAAAATTTTTTCCAAAATTTTTCCAATATTTTTTTCGAATATTTTTGCCAAAATTTTTTCCAAAATTTTTTCCAAAATGTTTTTCAAAAATTTTTCTCAAAATTTTTTCCAAAATTTTTTTCAAAATTTTTTTCCAAAAAGTTTTTTTAAAATTTTGTGCAAAATTATTTCCAAAATTTTTTTCCAAAATTTTTTCCAAAATTTTTCCAATATTTTTTTCGAAAATTTTTGCCAAAATTTTTTTGCAAAATTGCGACACACGGCTTCTACAATGGTATCTTTGGTCCCTGGGCTTGGTAGCCGCAAATTCGCGACTCAGGTTGTGTACTTCTCCCTTGCGTCTTTGGGCTTGGTAGCCTTTTTCAGAAATTTTTCCCAAACTTTTTCGCAAATTTTTTTTGTAAATTTTTCCAATATTTTTTTCAAAAATTTTTGCCAAAATTTTTTCCAAAATTTTTACCAAAATTTTTTTCAAAAATTTTTTCCAAAATTTTTTCCAAAATTTTTTCCAAAATTTTTTTCCAAAATTTTTTTCCAAAATTTTTTGCAAAATTTTTTTCCAAAAGTTTTTCCAAAATTTTTTCCAAAATTTTTGCAAAATTTTATTCAAAAATTTTTGCCAAAATTTTTTCCAAAATTTTTTCCAAAATTTTTCCAATATTTTTTTTCGAATATTGTTGCCAAAATTTGTTCCAAAATTTTTTTCCAAAATTTTTTTTTAAAATTTTTTCCAAAATTATTTCCAAAATTTTTTTCCAAAATTTTTTCCAAAATTTTTTCCAAAATTTTTCCAATATTTTTTTCAAAAATTTTTTCCAAAATTTTTTTCCAAAATTTTTTTCAAAAATTTTTTTCCAAAATTTTTTCCAAAATTTTTTCCAAAATTTTTTTCAAATATTTTTGCCAAAATTTTTTCCAAAATTTTTCCAATATTTTTTTCGAATATTTTTGCCAAAATTTTTTCCGAAATTTTTTACAAAATTTTTTTCAAAAATTTTTCTCAAAATTTTTTCCAAAATTTTTTCCAAAATTTTCTTCCAAAATTTTTTTTTAAAATTTTTTCCAAAATTATTTCCAAAATTTTTTTCCAAAATTTTTTCCAAAATTTTTTCCAAAATTTTTTCCAAAATTGCGACACACGGCTTCTATCATGCTTCTTTAACTTTCTATGTGCGTAGGCCTAACCTTGTGCGTTTTTTCCAAATTTTTTTTCAAAAATTTTTTCCAAAATTTTTCCAATATTTTTTTCGAAAATTTTTGCCAAAATTTTTTCCAAAATTGCGACACACGGCTTCTATGATAATATGAACCAATGGTCGACTATACGTTCTGAGGAATTCGCGAATACACAATGTCCCCAGTTCAAAAAAAAAAAAAAAAAAAAAGAACCGGCGAACCAAAAGCAATAGCTTGACCTAATGAAATCTCCAAAATATGAAAAATCGTTGCTCTGATTTTTTCACACAACTGGCATGGGTCCCTAAAGGCCACGGTCCCATAATATGAACCAATGGTCGACTATACGTTTTGAGGAATTTGCGAATACACAATGTCCCCAATTGAAAAAAAAAAAAAAAAAAAACCGGGGAACCAAAAGCAATAGCTTTACCCAATCAAATCTCCGAAATATGAAAAATCGTCCCTCTGATTTTTTTACACAACTGGCATGGGTCCGTAAAGGCCACGGTCCCATAATATGAACCAATGGTCGACTATACGTTTTGAGGAATTCGCGAATACACAATGTCGACTTCCACATAGCTACGGGTCCAAGGGTGTATAGGGTCCAGGGGTCCAATTCAATCGCATTCCTATGCCCCCAGGCCCCTAGCAGTGGACCCCCCAGCCAGAAGTAAGAATCATGGCCTATGCTAGTGGCAATGTCGGCATTTTTGTTTTGCATTGTCTGCATACTATGCAGTCTGTGTGTTGGTTAAAATAAATTGGTATACCATATAAGCAGGTTCCGCTTCAAAGGGTAGCAGCATTTTATGCCATTTGCCATTCTTGCCAAGCGTTGCCTTTTCTCAACTCGTATTTGGTGGAACATATCAATACTGTTTGTTATGAGGGTTGAAGTGGGGGAGGGATCCTTTGAACAATGAAATTGTTGCAAGTTATTGAGGATCATATTTGTGTTCCCATCTCAAAACATGGAATTTACGTGTATAGACCCCATAAGGTCAGCAAGTAGAGGGTATGCCGCCTCAAAGTCTGCAGCTTTACATTTTTCAACGTCAGCCAAGAGAATTTTTTTTGTTTTGTTTGCTTTTCGTTGGTTTAGCATTATTTTGCAAGGGTTAATCATTGTTGTTTGGAGGGATGAAACGATTGTGGAAGCTTGGGCGAAAAAAAAAATTGGGTGAAAACAAAGTTTTTCACAAGTGGTTTACCAATGCTTTTGTGAAATATTGAAATTCTGGGTGTTATTCTATGAATATGCGAAAAAAGACACACGTTGTCGACATTTTTATTCTTGCTGATGTGCATTTGTCACGTATCGCCTTTGCCTGCAAAGAGAGAGCACAAATTCCGGCTAGAGACCGCGATGATAAAAAAAAACGTAGCGCAAGGTTCGGCTATTGTTGAGTGAGACATGGAGCGAATTTTCTATTCCAAAAAAGTTCCCATCCATTTTCCAACATGGTATTTCTCTTCATACCAAATGACTTCATGATTCACCATTACGTGTGCAAAAGCCATAGAATTTATATAAAAATCACGTTGTTATCCCAATGTTGCTTTTTACCCTCTCAAAAAAAAACGTGTCTGCATTGCCATGGTGTGCAAAATTTCATGGTTTTTGCAATATGGCAGTTGCTTTTGCATACTTATCGAGAGTCAAAATGAGCAGCTGTTGGTCCAGCGACCAACTTTTTGTCAACACTTCAACAGATGTTTTTCATACAATTTTTATGGATATTGGAGAGTAACCAACAATGTGCATTTTGCTACATGAAACTTTAAAACTTGTCGTAGCAGAGCACATGCGCTTTGCTTACATTGAGGCATGGACGGCATCTGGAAAATGAGTTTCTTGTGTCCGGAATTTTTGCAATACAATTGATCACACTTATTAAGTTCACTTTAAATTTGTCCCGGCATTTGTCAACCCATTTAATACTTTGTGAGGGTGTAAATTTTCCACAAAGACATCAATCTTTAATTTGTTGTAGGTTGGCAATGCACCCCAAAAGTGCTGAAACATTCCAATTCAACCAACAACCATACATTATGAATGAGATCATACAGCCGTGAAGTGTTATCCATCGCTTTTTCCAACATTTTCCACAGTGCTGTTGATTGTTCGAGACAATATTGTAGGCTAGAATTCCGGGCTTCTCTCACTTAGGCGTATTGCGGAAACAGGAATATTTGCTAGCCTAGCCTTGGGGAAATGGTATTCTTAAAAGTTCACCTCTTTGACAGTAACATTCATTGTAATGCTTACCTAAATGCAGTTTACTTTAAGACAAACTTCACTGTTGCTCTTCTTTTGGTATCCCATTTCTTTTGGTACCTGTTTTGGCAGCACTTAGCACTTGGCAGATGTTGTTTTGCGTGGGTATGATACCCGCGGGGGACTTTTTTTTGCATGTAGTGGTTGCCTTTGCCTTAGTACACATCCCAGCTGGAATGCAGCTTGGTTCAATCTCATGAAGACGACATATGTACCTTTTGCTTGATTTCTCTGGATCTGACTCGCAAGAAAGTTGAGTTGTGGTTCCAAACCATTAGGAGTATTCCGCGGACAATGAGTGCCAAACTTCCGTATTGTTGCTCCTACGGCTGTCTTGTAGAGATGCTGACATTGTGCAATTTGTTGTCCATCTTTGGTGAGAAACCACCAATGCAATAAACCTATCGCCAACAAAACGCCACAAGGAACAAGACTACCCTAGCAGCATGTTTGTTACAACAAATAAATTGCAATCATTACAACGATGACAAACAAAACCAAAGTCATGCCAAAAGTGAACTTCAAAATAACATAGTAGAAAATATTGTCAACTTCGAAAAGATAAAATAAGCATAGATATGTCGTAGTGAAGCATAGCCTAGCATAGGTACGGCATCTCGTGAAGATTTCACTCCATATTCGGTTGTGATGACATAACATGTTACAGGGCTCATCATGCTATGTCACTTGCATAATATGGGATTGATACTACCTAAATACTGCCTAGACTAGAAACACTTCTAAAAGGTGAACCAAGAAACTTTCAAAAAGAAGCCCTCAGTTCCTAAGTATGCAACCGACTCAACAAATCACATACTAATGGCTAACAAACCGGGATTTTGGCAACACACTATGACTCCGGGATGGTATGGGACTCCAAGAAAAAACAGATTGGATTGAAAATGGCCTCTGTAGAGTGGCTCAACACACAAAGAATGATTCATAGACAACAATGAGAGGTCACAACAGCAGTTACAAAGGTTAAGGTACCTCTTTAGGTTAGCACCCAAATACCCTGACTGATACTACAACATTCAACACTCCAAAGCCAAAACTTTTCTGATAACAAAGGCAAAGACAAAAGGGCTTTTTGATGCAGTGTTGTCTCAGCACTCCTACTGATTAAGAGAAGAATCTTCATGTTGGTTTCAATGAACCATGAAGCTATGGCAAAAGAACATCGTGGCGAGCAGCTGGAATTAGGGTAAAACGGGTACCAAGATAGCTAGCATGGGGAGCAATCTAATTGAAAGAGAGTAGGGCAAATTGTCGAAAAGCTAAACATGCATACATCATGCAAACACTTATAAAGGCTGAACAAACATGTAATTTTTTGAAAATAAGGCCTAAAAGATGGTTGGGGGGATGCGGTTTCGCATTCCTTGCTTATTCAAATCGCATTTCATGCATCAAAAACAATATTTAGAAACAAAACAAAAACAAATTCTTCGTTGGTCATTTATACTTTTTAGGTACAAAAAAAATGGGACACACATTTATTGATGTGCACCACTCATTCCACAAAACAAAAACAAACTCTTCATTGGTCATTTATACTTTTTAGGTACAAAAAAATTGGGACACATTTATTGATGTGCACCACTCACTCGAGGAGTGCATCAAAAAACCGTAAAATTGCTAATTATTTTGTAGGTTCAACACAAATTTATAGCATTGTAATACAAATTGACATCTGCAGTGATCTTGCAGTATCAGAATTTGGATTGTTGCCTCCTTGTTGTGTTGCGTCATTAAGAATCGTTGCCAACCTAGCCCCTAACCAAAATTCTTAACAATGAGAAAACATTGCCAAGAAAGCCTGAATTGAATTGAAAACATGAAAAAAAAACCCTTCAGCCCTGCTGTATTGCAACAAAAAAGACCAAATGAATGTAACCTGAGCTTTGTATTTGCTGTTGGTAACCTATGAGCTGGTTTTTGCATGTACAACTTTGGTGGCAATTCAAAATAACCATTGTTGCACACTAGTTTGGCACTAAGGCAGGTTTGTTCCATTTCACAACGGATAACTCTTTTGGCACCAACCACTAAATCTTTTTGCTTTTAAAAATGGCCCATCTCAGCAGTCGGGTCACTTGCTCAACCTTAGTATGCCCATGTTCCATGGTTATTGCAACTACCCCTCCCCCGCCTCCAACCATGCATGGATTTGCCTTGATGCAGCCATGTAATTTGACCCTCATCCTTCGTGTGGCTGAGCCCAGGGCTGGCCAAAATTGGCAACCCATTGGACAGTGCTCTTTGGTTTCCCCAAGAAACACTCTCACAGGCCAGCTGCAAAAATGTTGCAGGGGCCCAAAACAATACCCCCATTGCAAAACAGACAGATGCTGCAGATGTGAGAGCGTGAAAATGTGAAAGGTGATTGGTTTGAACAAAGAACAAAAATTGTGTGTCATTTCGCATTGTGGCGGCTAATGCCTATAGAACTCTGCAGAAGTGCATCCCCTTAAACCCAGATACTCCCAGATACGAAGGCAACGAAGGCTGGCCATGCATAGTTCTGTCTGATGTTTGCTGGGCAACTGCAAAGTGTGGGCCAATAAATCCGATGATTACAATGCACACATTCCTACCGTCATCACCAGGCCAAAGATTGCTGAAAACCCCAAAATCCCTAAACACCCAACCCTTGAGCACCACCCAGCACCCTCACATTACACAGTACAATCCGAACGCGTTGCGCCAAACTCGATTTCAAAACGCCCTTATTTAGGCTGTTGCGATCTTCTCAGCAAAGGCGTTGCACTGGGCAGGGGTCCAGTTGACATAAGCACCCTCCTTGGCCACTTCCTCCCTGCACAGAAACAAGGGCCCACTGCAGCGGAGATGTGATGGCACAAGAGCATGCAGAGGGGCAGCTTCCCATGTTCAAACTATTGATGGAATAGAGCACGTCATTCGGGTCCATGGGCAGCACAACAGGCGAAACACGGTGTCGCCGGGCATGACGCGTTGCACAGGGTGTTCACGGAAACATGCATTACGGCTGTTCCTGAGGAAACAACCTGACAACCGAATTTCATATGGCAACCACTAGCGAAGATCGGGCAGACCAAACATATTTTTTTCTGAGCGACCAAGTGGTGCTTTGCAGGCCTCGACAACCTGCCTTTCTGTGTTCTCAAGGAACTTGTTCTTAAGACAAGTGCAGCGGAAATCTTTCACAAATTTTGAAATTGGCTTTGCGAGGTTGGGTAGGGGTAATGGCGTCAGCATGGGCTGTTTGGTTGTGGCCCTAAGCGGGAGGAGCTGTGTTGTGTATGTGTGTGTTTGCTGGCTGGGTGGGGTGGTACGGTGTTTGGTAGCTGTGACCAAGAGACCTCGTGGCACACCTTCTTGCTAGGAAAAGCTGTTCAACATGAGCAAGAAGCACCCCATATGCACCACAACCTAGCACGCAATCTATCACACAGTATGCGGTGCTCCCATCATCAAGTCAAATCACCTGAAAACCTAGTTTCAACGTGCGGTTGGTTGTTCATTGATTGACGAATGGAGAAACCCATATGGAGGCGTGGTGCTCACAATCCGCGCAGCCGGCTTCACAGAGAAGCGCGCGCGCAAAAGGGAGGGGAGAGGAGACGGCCGAGCAACAAGAGGCGCACGGGTTAGTTGAACACGGAGTTACCAGTTCCGCTACCACAAGGTGGCTAGGACTGTCCGAGCCAAAGTGAGCGATCTCAAAGCCTGACTCTGCTGCGCTCTGCAAGCCCTGTACTGCTTGTTCGTCTTCCCTCGTACTGTCTCTATGCTTGTAACAACACGATGGAGGTGCTATCCGCATAGAGTATTTTGCCGCATGAAGGTGGATATTGGTGAGGGTAAGCCTCACTACTCCAAGAGCAACAGCAGGGGCTCTGGAACTTGCTAGTCTTGGGACTTGGCGAGCGTGGAACTTTGTTCTTTTCTTGTGGCTAGGACATGCCTTGGGTTGGGACACTGTAAGTCAACAGGTTTGCAGGCAACAGTGTCACCAGGCGACCATACTTGAAAGCCGTAACTCCGCCCTCCTTGCCGTTGGCGGCCATTAGTTCCTCCAAACGAGCCTTCCCCGCCTTCATCATATGTGCCTATGCAGCGTGAATGGAGCGTTGTTGGGTCAATGCAGGCAGTTGTTGTATGCCATCGACGGCACTTTGCGATGCACGGGTTGTGTTGTGTCACAACAGGTAGCACGATCGTCGCAGTTTTGGCCGAGGTTCCGAGCTCGTTCCCTTTCGGAGCTTTTTTCCCACGACGTGGTGTATGGAGTTTGTTCTTTCCACTGCCCAAGGAGACCAGCATGAAATGCGACAAATGGCTCAATCTTCCCCTGCACGTGCATCGAGTGATTTCTATCGATAGCAAGCAAGGCGGCGATCAGCAGCGCACACCTCTGTCATAGGACCCACGATTCCTGGTCCTTGAGAAAGGATTCCAAGATGTGTGAGCTCTGTTCGGGTGTATCTAAGGTGCGGAACGCAAGGCAAGCACGGCAGGTTGCAGTGTAAGATCCAGCTGAGTTTTTTTGCGCGATACTCTGCACGTCACTGTCCCGAGCAGCACAGAAAGCACCTCGTCAATTCGAGACGCTTCAAATACATTTCCGCCGCGGTCTGTTCAGCCTTGGGCAGGCTGCTTTCTTGGAAGTCCTTCTTCCAATCATTCCCAAAAATTGCACAAATGCTTGCATCCTTCACAGGTACCTTAGAAAGAACACCACAATTTTCCCGTGTGATGTTCGCGTACACCCATACGCCAATGCTGACGAGTGGCGAAAAAATACATCAGCATTGGGCCGGAGCCCTCAAAAAGACATACTCCGTCCTTCAACCCTTGCTTTCCTACACTTACATTGTAGAGGGTCTGAGACTTCGAATGCAGTTCAAGTACAGTGCAGGGGTATTCGAACTACTAAACAGGATTGTCCCTAGTTGCTTGGTTGGGTCTGGATCTGCTAGTCTTGGGACTTGGCGAGCGTGGAACTTTGTTCTTTTCTTGTGGCTAGGACATGCCTTGGGTTGGGACACTGTAAGTCAACAGGTTTGCAGGCAACAGTGTCACCAGGCGACCATACTTGAAAGCCGTAACTCCGCCCTCCTTGCCGTTGGCGGCCATTAGTTCCTCCAAACGAGCCTTCCCCGCCTTCATCATATGTGCCTATGCAGCGTGAATGGAGCGTTGTTGGGTCAATGCAGGCAGTTGTTGTATGCCATCGACGGCACTTTGCGATGCACGGGTTGTGTTGTGTCACAACAGGTAGCACGATCGTCGCAGTTTTGGCCGAGGTTCCGAGCTCGTTCCCTTTCGGAGCTTTTTTCCCACGACGTGGTGTATGGATTTTGTTCTTTCCACTGCCCAAGGAGACCAGCATGAAATGCGACAAATGGCTCAATCTTCCCCTGCACGTGCATCGAGTGATTTCTATCGATAGCAAGCAAGGCGGCGATCAGCAGCGCACACCTCTGTCATAGGACCCACGATTCCTGGTCCTTGAGAAAGGATTCCAAGATGTGTGAGCTCTGTTCGGGTGTATCTAAGGTGCGGAACGCAAGGCAAGCACGGCAGGTTGCAGTGTAAGATCCAGCTGAGTTTTTTTGCGCGATACTCTGCACGTCACTGTCCCGAGCAGCACAGAAAGCACCTCGTCAATTCGAGACGCTTCAAATACATTTCCGCCGCGGTCTGTTCAGCCTTGGGCAGGCTGCTTTCTTGGAAGTCCTTCTTCCAATCATTCCCAAAAATTGCACAAATGCTTGCATCCTTCACAGGTACCTTAGAAAGAACACCACAATTTTCCCGTGTGATGTTCGCGTACACCCATACGCCAATGCTGACGAGTGGCGAAAAAATACATCAGCATTGGGCCGGAGCCCTCAAAAAGACATACTCCGTCCTTCAACCCTTGCTTTCCTACACTTACATTGTAGAGGGTCTGAGACTTCGAATGCAGTTCAAGTACAGTGCAGGGGTATTCGAACTACTAAACAGGATTGTCCCTAGTTGCTTGGTTGGGTCTGGATCTGCTAGTCTTGGGACTTGGCGAGCGTGGAACTTTGTTCTTTTCTTGTGGCTAGGACATGCCTTGGGTTGGGACACTGTAAGTCAACAGGTTTGCAGGCAACAGTGTCACCAGGCGACCATACTTGAAAGCCGTAACTCCGCCCTCCTTGCCGTTGGCGGCCATTAGTTCCTCCAAACGAGCCTTCCCCGCCTTCATCATATGTGCCTATGCAGCGTGAATGGAGCGTTGTTGGGTCAATGCAGGCAGTTGTTGTATGCCATCGACGGCACTTTGCGATGCACGGGTTGTGTTGTGTCACAACAGGTAGCACGATCGTCGCAGTTTTGGCCGAGGTTCCGAGCTCGTTCCCTTTCGGAGCTTTTTTCCCACGACGTGGTGTATGGATTTTGTTCTTTCCACTGCCCAAGGAGACCAGCATGAAATGCGACAAATGGCTCAATCTTCCCCTGCACGTGCATCGAGTGATTTCTATCGATAGCAAGCAAGGCGGCGATCAGCAGCGCACACCTCTGTCATAGGACCCACGATTCCTGGTCCTTGAGAAAGGATTCCAAGATGTGTGAGCTCTGTTCGGGTGTATCTAAGGTGCGGAACGCAAGGCAAGCACGGCAGGTTGCAGTGTAAGATCCAGCTGAGTTTTTTTGCGCGATACTCTGCACGTCACTGTCCCGAGCAGCACAGAAAGCACCTCGTCAATTCGAGACGCTTCAAATACATTTCCGCCGCGGTCTGTTCAGCCTTGGGCAGGCTGCTTTCTTGGAAGTCCTTCTTCCAATCATTCCCAAAAATTGCACAAATGCTTGCATCCTTCACAGGTACCTTAGAAAGAACACCACAATTTTCCCGTGTGATGTTCGCGTACACCCATACGCCATTGCTGACGAGTGGCGAAAAAATACATCAGCATTGGGCCGGAGCCCTCAAAAAGACATACTCCGTCCTTCAACCCTTGCTTTCCTACACTTACATTGTAGAGGGTCTGAGACTTCGAATGCAGTTCAAGTACAGTGCAGGGGTATTCGAACTACTAAACAGGATTGTCCCTAGTTGCTTGGTTGGGTCTGGATCTGCTAGTCTTGGGACTTGGCGAGCGTGGAACTTTGTTCTTTTCTTGTGGCTAGGACATGCCTTGGGTTGGGACACTGTAAGTCAACAGGTTTGCAGGCAACAGTGTCACCAGGCGACCATACTTGAAAGCCGTAACTCCGCCCTCCTTGCCGTTGGCGGCCATTAGTTCCTCCAAACGAGCCTTCCCCGCCTTCATCATATGTGCCTATGCAGCGTGAATGGAGCGTTGTTGGGTCAATGCAGGCAGTTGTTGTATGCCATCGACGGCACTTTGCGATGCACGGGTTGTGTTGTGTCACAACAGGTAGCACGATCGTCGCAGTTTTGGCCGAGGTTCCGAGCTCGTTCCCTTTCGGAGCTTTTTTCCCACGACGTGGTGTATGGATTTTGTTCTTTCCACTGCCCAAGGAGACCAGCATGAAATGCGACAAATGGCTCAATCTTCCCCTGCACGTGCATCGAGTGATTTCTATCGATAGCAAGCAAGGCGGCGATCAGCAGCGCACACCTCTGTCATAGGACCCACGATTCCTGGTCCTTGAGAAAGGATTCCAAGATGTGTGAGCTCTGTTCGGGTGTATCTAAGGTGCGGAACGCAAGGCAAGCACGGCAGGTTGCAGTGTAAGATCCAGCTGAGTTTTTTTGCGCGATACTCTGCACGTCACTGTCCCGAGCAGCACAGAAAGCACCTCGTCAATTCGAGACGCTTCAAATACATTTCCGCCGCGGTCTGTTCAGCCTTGGGCAGGCTGCTTTCTTGGAAGTCCTTCTTCCAATCATTCCCAAAAATTGCACAAATGCTTGCATCCTTCACAGGTACCTTAGAAAGAACACCACAATTTTCCCGTGTGATGTTCGCGTACACCCATACGCCAATGCTGACGAGTGGCGAAAAAATACATCAGCATTGGGCCGGAGCCCTCAAAAAGACATACTCCGTCCTTCAACCCTTGCTTTCCTACACTTACATTGTAGAGGGTCTGAGACTTCGAATGCAGTTCAAGTACAGTGCAGGGGTATTCGAACTACTAAACAGGATTGTCCCTAGTTGCTTGGTTGGGTCTGGATCTGCTAGTCTTGGGACTTGGCGAGCGTGGAACTTTGTTCTTTTCTTGTGGCTAGGACATGCCTTGGGTTGGGACACTGTAAGTCAACAGGTTTGCAGGCAACAGTGTCACCAGGCGACCATACTTGAAAGCCGTAACTCCGCCCTCCTTGCCGTTGGCGGCCATTAGTTCCTCCAAACGAGCCTTCCCCGCCTTCATCATATGTGCCTATGCAGCGTGAATGGAGCGTTGTTGGGTCAATGCAGGCAGTTGTTGTATGCCATCGACGGCACTTTGCGATGCACGGGTTGTGTTGTGTCACAACAGGTAGCACGATCGTCGCAGTTTTGGCCGAGGTTCCGAGCTCGTTCCCTTTCGGAGCTTTTTTCCCACGACGTGGTGTATGGATTTTGTTCTTTCCACTGCCCAAGGAGACCAGCATGAAATGCGACAAATGGCTCAATCTTCCCCTGCACGTGCATCGAGTGATTTCTATCGATAGCAAGCAAGGCGGCGATCAGCAGCGCACACCTCTGTCATAGGACCCACGATTCCTGGTCCTTGAGAAAGGATTCCAAGATGTGTGAGCTCTGTTCGGGTGTATCTAAGGTGCGGAACGCAAGGCAAGCACGGCAGGTTGCAGTGTAAGATCCAGCTGAGTTTTTTTGCGCGATACTCTGCACGTCACTGTCCCGAGCAGCACAGAAAGCACCTCGTCAATTCGAGACGCTTCAAATACATTTCCGCCGCGGTCTGTTCAGCCTTGGGCAGGCTGCTTTCTTGGAAGTCCTTCTTCCAATCATTCCCAAAAATTGCACAAATGCTTGCATCCTTCACAGGTACCTTAGAAAGGACACCACAATTTTCCCGTGTGATGTTCGCGTACACCCATACGCCAATGCTGACGAGTGGCGAAAAAATACATCAGCATTGGGCCGGAGCCCTCAAAAAGACATACTCCGTCCTTCAACCCTTGCTTTCCTACACTTACATTGTAGAGGGTCTGAGACTTCGAATGCAGTTCAAGTACAGTGCAGGGGTATTCGAACTACTAAACAGGATTGTCCCTAGTTGCTTGGTTGGGTCTGGATCTGCTAGTCTTGGGACTTGGCGAGCGTGGAACTTTGTTCTTTTCTTGTGGCTAGGACATGCCTTGGGTTGGGACACTGTAAGTCAACAGGTTTGCAGGCAACAGTGTCACCAGGCGACCATACTTGAAAGCCGTAACTCCGCCCTCCTTGCCGTTGGCGGCCATTAGTTCCTCCAAACGAGCCTTCCCCGCCTTCATCATATGTGCCTATGCAGCGTGAATGGAGCGTTGTTGGGTCAATGCAGGCAGTTGTTGTATGCCATCGACGGCACTTTGCGATGCACGGGTTGTGTTGTGTCACAACAGGTAGCACGATCGTCGCAGTTTTGGCCGAGGTTCCGAGCTCGTTCCCTTTCGGAGCTTTTTTCCCACGACGTGGTGTATGGATTTTGTTCTTTCCACTGCCCAAGGAGACCAGCATGAAATGCGACAAATGGCTCAATCTTCCCCTGCACGTGCATCGAGTGATTTCTATCGATAGCAAGCAAGGCGGCGATCAGCAGCGCACACCTCTGTCATAGGACCCACGATTCCTGGTCCTTGAGAAAGGATTCCAAGATGTGTGAGCTCTGTTCGGGTGTATCTAAGGTGCGGAACGCAAGGCAAGCACGGCAGGTTGCAGTGTAAGATCCAGCTGAGTTTTTTTGCGCGATACTCTGCACGTCACTGTCCCGAGCAGCACAGAAAGCACCTCGTCAATTCGAGACGCTTCAAATACATTTCCGCCGCGGTCTGTTCAGCCTTGGGCAGGCTGCTTTCTTGGAAGTCCTTCTTCCAATCATTCCCAAAAATTGCACAAATGCTTGCATCCTTCACAGGTACCTTAGAAAGAACACCACAATTTTCCCGTGTGATGTTCGCGTACACCCATACGCCATTGCTGACGAGTGGCGAAAAAATACATCAGCATTGGGCCGGAGCCCTCAAAAAGACATACTCCGTCCTTCAACCCTTGCTTTCCTACACTTACATTGTAGAGGGTCTGAGACTTCGAATGCAGTTCAAGTACAGTGCAGGGGTATTCGAACTACTAAACAGGATTGTCCCTAGTTGCTTGGTTGGGTCTGGATCTGCTAGTCTTGGGACTTGGCGAGCGTGGAACTTTGTTCTTTTCTTGTGGCTAGGACATGCCTTGGGTTGGGACACTGTAAGTCAACAGGTTTGCAGGCAACAGTGTCACCAGGCGACCATACTTGAAAGCCGTAACTCCGCCCTCCTTGCCGTTGGCGGCCATTAGTTCCTCCAAACGAGCCTTCCCCGCCTTCATCATATGTGCCTATGCAGCGTGAATGGAGCGTTGTTGGGTCAATGCAGGCAGTTGTTGTATGCCATCGACGGCACTTTGCGATGCACGGGTTGTGTTGTGTCACAACAGGTAGCACGATCGTCGCAGTTTTGGCCGAGGTTCCGAGCTCGTTCCCTTTCGGAGCTTTTTTCCCACGACGTGGTGTATGGATTTTGTTCTTTCCACTGCCCAAGGAGACCAGCATAAAATGCGACAAATGGCTCAATCTTCCCCTGCACGTGCATCGAGTGATTTCTATCGATAGCAAGCAAGGCGGCGATCAGCAGCGCACACCTCTGTCATAGGACCCACGATTCCTGGTCCTTGAGAAAGGATTCCAAGATGTGTGAGCTCTGTTCGGGTGTATCTAAGGTGCGGAACGCAAGGCAAGCACGGCAGGTTGCAGTGTAAGATCCAGCTGAGTTTTTTTGCGCGATACTCTGCACGTCACTGTCCCGAGCAGCACAGAAAGCACCTCGTCAATTCGAGACGCTTCAAATACATTTCCGCCGCGGTCTGTTCAGCCTTGGGCAGGCTGCTTTCTTGGAAGTCCTTCTTCCAATCATTCCCAAAAATTGCACAAATGCTTGCATCCTTCACAGGTACCTTAGAAAGAACACCACAATTTTCCCGTGTGATGTTCGCGTACACCCATACGCCATTGCTGACGAGTGGCGAAAAAATACATCAGCATTGGGCCGGAGCCCTCAAAAAGACATACTCCGTCCTTCAACCCTTGCTTTCCTACACTTACATTGTAGAGGGTCTGAGACTTCGAATGCAGTTCAAGTACAGTGCAGGGGTATTCGAACTACTAAACAGGATTGTCCCTAGTTGCTTGGTTGGGTCTGGATCTGCTAGTCTTGGGACTTGGCGAGCGTGGAACTTTGTTCTTTTCTTGTGGCTAGGACATGCCTTGGGTTGGGACACTGTAAGTCAACAGGTTTGCAGGCAACAGTGTCACCAGGCGACCATACTTGAAAGCCGTAACTCCGCCCTCCTTGCCGTTGGCGGCCATTAGTTCCTCCAAACGAGCCTTCCCCGCCTTCATCATATGTGCCTATGCAGCGTGAATGGAGCGTTGTTGGGTCAATGCAGGCAGTTGTTGTATGCCATCGACGGCACTTTGCGATGCACGGGTTGTGTTGTGTCACAACAGGTAGCACGATCGTCGCAGTTTTGGCCGAGGTTCCGAGCTCGTTCCCTTTCGGAGCTTTTTTCCCACGACGTGGTGTATGGATTTTGTTCTTTCCACTGCCCAAGGAGACCAGCATGAAATGCGACAAATGGCTCAATCTTCCCCTGCACGTGCATCGAGTGATTTCTATCGATAGCAAGCAAGGCGGCGATCAGCAGCGCACACCTCTGTCATAGGACCCACGATTCCTGGTCCTTGAGAAAGGATTCCAAGATGTGTGAGCTCTGTTCGGGTGTATCTAAGGTGCGGAACGCAAGGCAAGCACGGCAGGTTGCAGTGTAAGATCCAGCTGAGTTTTTTTGCGCGATACTCTGCACGTCACTGTCCCGAGCAGCACAGAAAGCACCTCGTCAATTCGAGACGCTTCAAATACATTTCCGCCGCGGTCTGTTCAGCCTTGGGCAGGCTGCTTTCTTGGAAGTCCTTCTTCCAATCATTCCCAAAAATTGCACAAATGCTTGCATCCTTCACAGGTACCTTAGAAAGGACACCACAATTTTCCCGTGTGATGTTCGCGTACACCCATACGCCAATGCTGACGAGTGGCGAAAAAATACATCAGCATTGGGCCGGAGCCCTCAAAAAGACATACTCCGTCCTTCAACCCTTGCTTTCCTACACTTACATTGTAGAGGGTCTGAGACTTCGAATGCAGTTCAAGTACAGTGCAGGGGTATTCGAACTACTAAACAGGATTGTCCCTAGTTGCTTGGTTGGGTCTGGATCTGCTAGTCTTGGGACTTGGCGAGCGTGGAACTTTGTTCTTTTCTTGTGGCTAGGACATGCCTTGGGTTGGGACACTGTAAGTCAACAGGTTTGCAGGCAACAGTGTCACCAGGCGACCATACTTGAAAGCCGTAACTCCGCCCTCCTTGCCGTTGGCGGCCATTAGTTCCTCCAAACGAGCCTTCCCCGCCTTCATCATATGTGCCTATGCAGCGTGAATGGAGCGTTGTTGGGTCAATGCAGGCAGTTGTTGTATGCCATCGACGGCACTTTGCGATGCACGGGTTGTGTTGTGTCACAACAGGTAGCACGATCGTCGCAGTTTTGGCCGAGGTTCCGAGCTCGTTCCCTTTCGGAGCTTTTTTCCCACGACGTGGTGTATGGATTTTGTTCTTTCCACTGCCCAAGGAGACCAGCATGAAATGCGACAAATGGCTCAATCTTCCCCTGCACGTGCATCGAGTGATTTCTATCGATAGCAAGCAAGGCGGCGATCAGCAGCGCACACCTCTGTCATAGGACCCACGATTCCTGGTCCTTGAGAAAGGATTCCAAGATGTGTGAGCTCTGTTCGGGTGTATCTAAGGTGCGGAACGCAAGGCAAGCACGGCAGGTTGCAGTGTAAGATCCAGCTGAGTTTTTTTGCGCGATACTCTGCACGTCACTGTCCCGAGCAGCACAGAAAGCACCTCGTCAATTCGAGACGCTTCAAATACATTTCCGCCGCGGTCTGTTCAGCCTTGGGCAGGCTGCTTTCTTGGAAGTCCTTCTTCCAATCATTCCCAAAAATTGCACAAATGCTTGCATCCTTCACAGGTACCTTAGAAAGAACACCACAATTTTCCCGTGTGATGTTCGCGTACACCCATACGCCAATGCTGACGAGTGGCGAAAAAATACATCAGCATTGGGCCGGAGCCCTCAAAAAGACATACTCCGTCCTTCAACCCTTGCTTTCCTACACTTACATTGTAGAGGGTCTGAGACTTCGAATGCAGTTCAAGTACAGTGCAGGGGTATTCGAACTACTAAACAGGATTGTCCCTAGTTGCTTGGTTGGGTCTGGATCTGCTAGTCTTGGGACTTGGCGAGCGTGGAACTTTGTTCTTTTCTTGTGGCTAGGACATGCCTTGGGTTGGGACACTGTAAGTCAACAGGTTTGCAGGCAACAGTGTCACCAGGCGACCATACTTGAAAGCCGTAACTCCGCCCTCCTTGCCGTTGGCGGCCATTAGTTCCTCCAAACGAGCCTTCCCCGCCTTCATCATATGTGCCTATGCAGCGTGAATGGAGCGTTGTTGGGTCAATGCAGGCAGTTGTTGTATGCCATCGACGGCACTTTGCGATGCACGGGTTGTGTTGTGTCACAACAGGTAGCACGATCGTCGCAGTTTTGGCCGAGGTTCCGAGCTCGTTCCCTTTCGGAGCTTTTTTCCCACGACGTGGTGTATGGATTTTGTTCTTTCCACTGCCCAAGGAGACCAGCATGAAGTGCGACAAATGGCTCAATCTTCCCCTGCACGTGCATCGAGTGATTTCTATCGATAGCAAGCAAGGCGGCGATCAGCAGCGCACACCTCTGTCATAGGACCCACGATTCCTGGTCCTTGAGAAAGGATTCCAAGATGTGTGAGCTCTGTTCGGGTGTATCTAAGGTGCGGAACGCAAGGCAAGCACGGCAGGTTGCAGTGTAAGATCCAGCTGAGTTTTTTTGCGCGATACTCTGCACGTCACTGTCCCGAGCAGCACAGAAAGCACCTCGTCAATTCGAGACGCTTCAAATACATTTCCGCCGCGGTCTGTTCAGCCTTGGGCAGGCTGCTTTCTTGGAAGTCCTTCTTCCAATCATTCCCAAAAATTGCACAAATGCTTGCATCCTTCACAGGTACCTTAGAAAGGACACCACAATTTTCCCGTGTGATGTTCGCGTACACCCATACGCCAATGCTGACGAGTGGCGAAAAAATACATCAGCATTGGGCCGGAGCCCTCAAAAAGACATACTCCGTCCTTCAACCCTTGCTTTCCTACACTTACATTGTAGAGGGTCTGAGACTTCGAATGCAGTTCAAGTACAGTGCAGGGGTATTCGAACTACTAAACAGGATTGTCCCTAGTTGCTTGGTTGGGTCTGGATCTGCTAGTCTTGGGACTTGGCGAGCGTGGAACTTTGTTCTTTTCTTGTGGCTAGGACATGCCTTGGGTTGGGACACTGTAAGTCAACAGGTTTGCAGGCAACAGTGTCACCAGGCGACCATACTTGAAAGCCGTAACTCCGCCCTCCTTGCCGTTGGCGGCCATTAGTTCCTCCAAACGAGCCTTCCCCGCCTTCATCATATGTGCCTATGCAGCGTGAATGGAGCGTTGTTGGGTCAATGCAGGCAGTTGTTGTATGCCATCGACGGCACTTTGCGATGCACGGGTTGTGTTGTGTCACAACAGGTAGCACGATCGTCGCAGTTTTGGCCGAGGTTCCGAGCTCGTTCCCTTTCGGAGCTTTTTTCCCACGACGTGGTGTATGGATTTTGTTCTTTCCACTGCCCAAGGAGACCAGCATGAAGTGCGACAAATGGCTCAATCTTCCCCTGCACGTGCATCGAGTGATTTCTATCGATAGCAAGCAAGGCGGCGATCAGCAGCGCACACCTCTGTCATAGGACCCACGATTCCTGGTCCTTGAGAAAGGATTCCAAGATGTGTGAGCTCTGTTCGGGTGTATCTAAGGTGCGGAACGCAAGGCAAGCACGGCAGGTTGCAGTGTAAGATCCAGCTGAGTTTTTTTGCGCGATACTCTGCACGTCACTGTCCCGAGCAGCACAGAAAGCACCTCGTCAATTCGAGACGCTTCAAATACATTTCCGCCGCGGTCTGTTCAGCCTTGGGCAGGCTGCTTACGTATTCTTGGAAGTCCTTCTTCCAATCATTCCCAAAAAATGCGCAAATGCTTGCATCCTTCACAGGTACCTTAGAAAGGACACCACAATTTTCCCGTGTGATGTTCGCGTACACCCATACGCCAATGCTGACGAGTGGCGAAAAAATACATCAGCATTGGGCCGGAGCCCTCAAAAAGACATACTCCGTCCTTCAACCCTTGCTTTCCTACACTTACATTGTAGAGGGTCTGAGACTTCGAATGCAGTTCAAGTACAGTGCAGGGGTATTCGAACTACTAAACAGGATTGTCCCTAGTTGCTTGGTTGGGTCTGGATCTGCTAGTCTTGGGACTTGGCGAGCGTGGAACTTTGTTCTTTTCTTGTGGCTAGGACATGCCTTGGGTTGGGACACTGTAAGTCAACAGGTTTGCAGGCAACAGTGTCACCAGGCGACCATACTTGAAAGCCGTAACTCCGCCCTCCTTGCCGTTGGCGGCCATTAGTTCCTCCAAACGAGCCTTCCCCGCCTTCATCATATGTGCCTATGCAGCGTGAATGGAGCGTTGTTGGGTCAATGCAGGCAGTTGTTGTATGCCATCGACGGCACTTTGCGATGCACGGGTTGTGTTGTGTCACAACAGGTAGCACGATCGTCGCAGTTTTGGCCGAGGTTCCGAGCTCGTTCCCTTTCGGAGCTTTTTTCCCACGACGTGGTGTATGGATTTTGTTCTTTCCACTGCCCAAGGAGACCAGCATGAAGTGCGACAAATGGCTCAATCTTCCCCTGCACGTGCATCGAGTGATTTCTATCGATAGCAAGCAAGGCGGCGATCAGCAGCGCACACCTCTGTCATAGGACCCACGATTCCTGGTCCTTGAGAAAGGATTCCAAGATGTGTGAGCTCTGTTCGGGTGTATCTAAGGTGCGGAACGCAAGGCAAGCACGGCAGGTTGCAGTGTAAGATCCAGCTGAGTTTTTTTGCGCGATACTCTGCACGTCACTGTCCCGAGCAGCACAGAAAGCACCTCGTCAATTCGAGACGCTTCAAATACATTTCCGCCGCGGTCTGTTCAGCCTTGGGCAGGCTGCTTACGTATTCTTGGAAGTCCTTCTTCCAATCATTCCCAAAAAATGCGCAAATGCTTGCATCCTTCACAGGTACCTTAGAAAGGACACCACAATTTTCCCGTGTGATGTTCGCGTACACCCATACGCCAATGCTGAGGAGTACATCAGGGTGGCGAAAAAATACATCAGCATTGGGCCGGAGCCCTCAAAAAGACATACTCCGTCCTTCAACCCTTGCTTTCCTACACTTACATTGTAGAGGGTCTGAGATTTCGATTGCAGTTCAAGTACAGTGCAGGGGTATTCGAACTACTAAACAGGATTGTCCCTAGTTGCTTGGTTGGGTCTGGATTGGGAATCCGGTCACTGTGCCAAAGCCAAACTTCAGGCAAACGCTTTGCAAATGCTACAATTTGCTACACTTTGTTGAACAGAGGGTCAGCGCTGGGCGGCAGATCGTCAGGCTTGCTGAAAACTGCGCGCACGTAACTGGGCTTGCAGGTTCGTCCGCTGATGGGCCAAGGATGGGCGGCGGTGGGTCATAGATGGTCAAAACCCGGAAAACTCGGATAGTCATTGTTTGAACTACTGAACACAATTTAAAAAGCGGTTTTCAATTTCGACCTGAAAAAATCGGCAGTTCATCGATTCCTACGGATTTCTCTAAGTTACTATGCATCAATCGATAGCCCTTGCTCTGGGCTATCGATTGCGCCTGGTGCTTTTTCTTATCCGAGCGAAGCTCGATCATCTGAAGACCAGCCGCCGCCCGCGCAGCAGTATATAGCTCGTTTGTGGTCTACAAACACGCAAAAATGTCACGAAAGTGATGAAATAAGAAATAGCACCGGGAGCAATCGATAGCCCAGAGCAAGGGCTATCGATTGATGTATAGTAACCTAGAGAATTCTGTACGAATCGATGACCTGCCGCTTTTTTCAGGTCAAAAATCAAAATTGTTTTGCAAATCGTGTTCAGTACTTAGAATAGTGACTCTCCCATTTTTTCGGGTTTTGACCCTCTATGACCACCCTCCGCCCATCTGCTGCCCATCAGCGGACGAACCTATGAGCCCTGTTAGGTGTGAGCAGTAGAGTGCAACCGTGACCGTCCGCCCGAACACTGACCTTCTGAACACTGACAGTGATCTTCTATGTGTCTGTGGATGTGGTTACATTCCTGGTAATTTTGGAGCTTTTTTCGTCAGGATCCAGGTAACAAGGGAAAAAAGTGAGACCCGCAGGCCCGCGTAGCGCATAATGTTATCATATCATTGATTGGCACACAGTAGCATCTGCGGCTGTAACTCACACTACAGTATAACCTACCGTTCCTGGTTCACCACAGAATTTGAGTTTAGAATGAGACTTGAGTATGGACTGCTTACCGTTGCCATGTTTTCCACTTCCTGTTGTTGGAGTCAAGTATGAAGCACGATATCGAGACAATTCAGATCCGAAAGTCAGATCGCTGATGGAGATTGTTCCCAGTATGTCAATGGTTGGTGCTTTGCAATCTGTGTGTGTCATTTGTGTGTCAGCACGCTGTCTGTGTGTTCATTGTGTGTCAGCTGTCTGTGTGTTCGTTGTGTGTCAGCGCGCTCTGTGTGTGTATTTTGTGTGTCAGCGCGCTGTCTCTGTGTGCTCATTGTGTGTCAGCGCGCTCTGTGTGTGTCATTTGGGTGTGAGCGCGCTGTCTGTGTGTTCATTGTGTGTCAGCGCGCTCTGTGTGTGTCATTTGTGTGTCAGCACGCTGTCTGTGTGTTCATTGTGTGTCAGCTGTCTGTGTGTTCGTTGTGTGTCAGCGCGCTCTGTGTGTGTATTTTGTGTGTCAACGCGCTGTCTGTGTGTGCTCATTGTGTGTCAGCGCGCTCTGTGTGTGTCATTTGGGTGTGAGCGCGCTGTCTGTGTGTTCATTGTGTGTCAGCGCGCTCTGTGTGTGTCATTTGTGTGTCAGCACGCTTTCTGTGTGTTCATTGTGTGTCAGCGCACTCTGTTTGTGTCATTTGTGTGTCAGCACGCTGTCTGTGTGTTCGTTGTGTGTCAGCGCGCTCTGTTTGTGTCATTTGGGTGTCAGCGCGCTGTCTGTGTGTTCGTTGTGTGTCAGCGCGCTCTGTGTGTGTGTTCGATTCGTGTCAACGCGCTCTGTGTGTGTCATTTGTGTGTCAGCACGCTGTCTGTGTGTTATGTGTGTCAATTTGTGTGTCAGCGCGCTGTCCTTGCCCTCCTTGCTTGTTGCCTCTTGAATAGAGTGTGGAGTGGTGCTAAGCGCATCAGGATTCAGGGCCGGGGCTGTTTCCGCCTCCTCAGTTTCAAGTACACCTGTTTGAGTGCTGACAACACTGAACCATTGCATTGGTTAGTGCTGAGGTTCTTGGTGCGAGGCACTGGCTACCCGTCATGTTGCGCCCTTGCTACCTTCGCGCCCTTGTGCACACTGTCACTCACCCGCTAGTTCTTGTTTGGGAAACAGTGTGGACTCAACGAAACGAAGCCAAAAGAATTCCAAACGCAAGCCTGGGATTTCCCACCATCACAGATACCCATTCACACACAGCTGTTCATCATTCACCCACAGCAGCCTCAACTGGCATGACTTTTGGTTGGTTGGATCGATTTCCATAGGACCCCAGATCAGAGGAGGAGAAAAACTTGGGACCCAAACTGAAAACTTTGCAACCGTTTTACCTTGTGGACGCATTTTGAGGGCTTCCCCTCTCTCGGCCAGTCAACCTGTAATCTGCTTACGTTAGTGCCTGAAGGAGGCAACGCAGTTCTAGGATCACATTGTTTGACTGTTACTGTCGCAATGTCACACATCCCTCTCCTTGCAGCCGAATCAACTGTGTGCAACTCGCGAGCTGGATATCAAAAACAATGGCCACACACTGCAGATCAACATGATCCGCCACCAGCCCACCCTCATTGCCGAAGACCTTGAGTATATGGTGCGGCCCTATCTGCAGCCCAGCCGTGGTGCCAAAAAGAGGCACATGTGGCAGCTGGAGTAAGTGCATTTCCACTGGGGACGCACAGGCAAGGACACCGAGGGCTCTGAGCACTTCCTCAACGGGAAACAGTACGCCCTGGAGGCGCACTTTGTCCACTTTAACAAGTCTGTATTGCTTGGCGACAAGGGTTGGCACGCCTCAGTTTGTTGAGGTGAGATTCACTTGAGGCATTCACTCCAACATGGACAATCCACTCCCCCCCCCCCCCCGAGACTGTGATTGTCTGACGGACTGTTGTTCTGTTTGCTGTTTCAGACACAGTGGGTGTCTTGAAGTTTAACCAGGTTTGGCATAGAGAAGAAAGATGCACTTTTGCGCTAAAAGAGCAAGCCTGATCTGGCGCATTTCCCTACTGCCTGTGCAAAAGGGCATGGTCTGGAGTCTTGGATCCGGAGTACCAGCTAAATCGCTGCAACTGAGACGCAGCCACTTTGGAGCCCACTTTGCATGGCAGAGGTACTTGAGGCGCCATCTTCTCCCACTATCACCCAAGGTCCCCACTTTCAGTGCAGGCCTGACGGGCAAAGGATCAACCCTGTGTGCACATACGAAGGGGTGGGAAAGGGGGACGGAACGTCAGCTTGCCACCTTTGCATGGTCCCCTTTTTGCCCACCCCCCCCTTCCACTAATCCTGGGACACGTTCGCTGGACACAAATTTCAACTTGTGGAGGGTGGTGTACAGTTGCATGGGGAGGGGGAAACAGGAAAGGGCAGTGCAAATATTGCTGGCTTGCTGATATCCAGTGCCCCGAAATGGCATCATTTTGATACAATCTTACATTCGCTGTGTTGTCGGATGCCGTTGCCAGATGAAACGCCGCCTCACATTAATCGGTGAATGCGGGCAATTGCCACATCCAAACTGCATCCCGAAGACGTGTCATTCCCAAATGTGCAAGAGTTGAGTGATGGTTTGATATCACAGCATCTGGCAAGTCAGTCAGTGTTCAAACCTGCCTTTTGTTCTCTTTGCCTCGCCACAGGAAATATGGGGACAGTGTGGGTGAAGCTGTTGGCACGGGCCAGGCTGATGCACTGCTGGTGGCGGGGGTTTTCTTTGATCTGGATTCGGACTACCCTGACGAACCTGCCGCTCTGACAGCCATTGCCAACGCTGCATCAGCTGCCACTGAGCTGAACAAGTTTTATCGTATGAATGACACTGTCCAGCTATCCACGATTTGGGATGGGACTGGGTACTACTACACGTATGCCGGGGGCCTCACCACCCCCACGTGCAACGAGGTTGTCACATGGGTTGTGATGGAGGATGTCAAGAAGGTCACTCAGGAAACCCTGAACAAAATCAAGGTTATGCCCCCCTCATCGCGCTCACAGTGCTGTCACGGGGGATGGAATAATGTCTGGGGCATCACACACAGCATAGCCAGCCAGGGGCCTGCCCAGATGACTTTTCGACCACCACCAGGGGACAACACCATGGGGGTGGGTGGGGCATGCAAAGAGAGAAGGGGCAAGGCTGTGGATGAGTACAGGAAAAGGAGACTCAGGCCCGTCATTTTCGAATTCCTCCCTTGCATTGGACGCTTCTGACAGGGCCGTGCTTGAATCCGAAAATTGGAAGGAGGAGGCCCGCCCTCCTACCTCCTCCCCCTTTTACGTCATCTGAAAGTCAGAGTGTGTCGCCCCAAAACAATTTTCTCTGGCGCCAGAAGACTATCCACCATGACGGCTGTTTGTGGCAAGTGTCTATTGCCGTCCCCATTTCATTGTGGGGGACCTAATCTTCGTATCATGGTAGCCCTCAGGGAGTCCAAGAGGTGCATTGGTTTCTTCTGCTTGTTCTTCTTCATCCGCTCCCATTTGCAATTTTCGCAAATTGTTTTGCATTGTCTGCATACTATGCAGTCTGTGTGTTGGTTAAAATAAATTGGTATACCATATCACCAGGTTCCGCTTCAAAGGGTAGCAGCATTTTATGCCATTTGCCATTCTTGCCAAGCGTTGCCTTTTCTCAACTCGTATTTGGTGGAACATATCCATACTGTTTGTTATAAGGGTTGAAGTGGGGGAGGGATCTTTTGAACAATGAAATTGTTGCAAGTTATTGAGGATCATATTTGTGTTCCCATCTCAAAACATGGAATTTACGTGTATAGACCCCATAAGGTCAGCAAGTAGAGGGTATGCCGCCTCAAAGTCTGCAGCTTTACATTTTTCAACGCCAGCCAAGAGAATTTTTTTTGTTTTGTTTGCTTTTCGTTGGTTTAGCATTATTTTGCAAGGGTTAATCATTGTTGTTTGGAGGGATGAAACGATTGTGGAAGCTTGGGCGAAAAAAAAAATGGGTGAAAACAAAGTTTTTCACAAGTGGTTTACCAATGTTTCTGTGAAATATTGAAATTCTGGGTGTTATTCTATGAATATGCGAAAAAAGACACATGTTGTCGACATTTTTATTCTTGCTGATGTGCATTTGTCACGTATCGCCTTTGCCTGCAAAGAGAGAGCACAAATTCCGGCTAGAGACCGCGATGATAAAAAAAAACGTACCACAAGGTTCGGCTATTGTTGAGTGAGACATGGAGCGAATTTTCTATTCCAAAAAAGTTCCCATCCATTTTCCAACATGGTATTTCTCTTCATACCAAATGACTTCATGATTCACCATTACGTGTGCAAAAGCCATAGAATTTATATAAAAATCACGCTGTTATCCCAATGTTGCTTTTTACCCTCTCAAAAAAAAACGTGTCTGCATTGCCATGGTGTGCAAAATTTCATGGTTTTTGCAATATGGCAGTTGCTTTTGCATACTTATCGAGAGTCAAAATGAGCAGCTGTTGGTCCAGCGACCAACTTTTTGTCAACACTTCAACAGATGTTTTTCATACAACTTTTTATGGATATTGGAGAGTAACCAACAATGTGCATTTTGCTACATGAAACTTTAAAACTTGTCGTAGCAGAGCACATGCACTTTGCTTACATTGAGGCATGGACGGCATCTGGAAAATGAGTTTCTTGTGTCCGGAATTTTTGCAATACAATTGATCACACTTATTAAGTTCACTTTAAATTTGTCCCGGCATTTGTCAACCCATTTAATACTTTGTGATGGTGTGAATTTTCCACAAAGACATCAATCTTTAATTTGTTGTAGGTTGGCAATGCACCCCAAAAGTGCTGAAACATTCCAATTCAACCAACAACCATACATTATGAATGAGATCATACAGCCGTGAAGTGTTATCCATCTCTTTTTCCAACATTTTCCGCAGTGCTGTTGATTGTTCGAGACAATATTGTAGGCTAGAATTCCGGGCTTCTCTCACTTAGGCGTATTGCGGAAACAGGAATATTTGCTAGCCTAGCCTTGGGGAAATGGTATTCTTAAAAGTTCACCTCTTTGACAGTAACATTCATTGTAATGCTTACCTAAACTGCAGTTTACTTTAGGACAAACTTCACTGTTGCTCTTCTTTTGGTATCCCATTTCTTTTGGTACCTGTTTTGGCAGCACTTAGCACTTGGCAGATGTTGTTTTGCGTGGGTATGATACCCGCGGGGGACTTTTTTTTGCATGTAGTGGTTGCCTTTGCCTTAGTACACATCCCAGCTGGAATGCAGCTTGGTTCAATCTCATGAAGACGACATATGTACCTTTTGCTTGATTTCTCTGGATCTGACTCGCAAGAAATTTGAGTTGTGGTTCCAAACCATTAGGAGTATTCCGCGGACAATGAGTGCCAAACTTCCGTCTTGTTGCTCCTACGGCTATCTTGTAGAGATGCTGACATTGTGCAATTTGTTGTCCATCTTTGGTGAGAAACCACCAATGCAATAAACCTATCGCCAACAAAACGCCACAAGGAACAAGACTACCCTAGCAGCATGTTTGTTACAACAAATAAATTGCAATCATTACAACGATGACAAACAAAACCAAAGTCATGCCAAAAGTGAACTTCAAAATAACATAGTAGAAAATATTGTCAACTTCGAAAAGATAAAATAAGCATAGATATGTCGTAGTGAAGCATAGCCTAGCATAGGTACGGCATCTCGTGAAGATTTCACTCCATATTCGGTTGTGATGACATAACATGTTACAGGGCTCATCATGCTATGTCACTTGCATAATATGGGATTGATACTACCTAAATACTGCCTAGACTAGAAACACTTCTAAAAGGTGAACCAAGAAACTTTCAAAAAGAAGCCCTCAGTTCCTAAGTATGCAACCGACTCAACAAATCACATACTAATGGCTAACAAACCGGGATTTTGGCAACACACTATGACCCCGGGATGGTATGGGACTCCAAGAAAAAACAGATTGGATTGAAAATGGCCTCTGTAGAGTGGCTCAACACACAAAGAATGATTCATAGACAACAATGAGAGGTCACAACAGCAGTTACAAAGGTTAAGGTACCTCTTTAGGTTAGCACCCAAATACCCTGACTGATACTACAACATTCAACACTCCAAAGCCAAAACTTTTTTGATAACAAAGGCAAAGACAAAAGGGCTTTTTGATGCAGTGTTGTCTCAGCACTCCTACTGATTAAGAGAAGGATCTTGATGTTGGTTTCAATGAACCATGAAGCTATGGCAAAAGAACATCGTGGCGAGCAGTTGGAATTAGGGTAAAACGGGTACCAAGATAGCTAGCATGGGGAGCAATCTAATTGAAAGAGAGTAGGGCAAATTGTCGAAAAGCTAAACATGCATACATCATGCAAACACTTATAAAGGCTGAACAAACATGTAATTTTTTGAAAATAAGGCCTAAAAGATGGTTGGGGGGATGCTGTTTCGCATTCCTTGCTTATTCAAATCGCATTTCATGCATCAAAAACAATATGTAGAAACAAAACAAAAACAAATTCTTCGTTGGTCATTTATACTTTTTAGGTACAAAAAAAATGGGACACACATTTATTGATGTGCACCACTCATTCCACAAAACAAAAACAAACTCTTCATTGGTCATTTATACTTTTTAGGTACAAAAAAATTGGGACACATTTATTGATGTGCACCACTCACTCGAGGAGTGCATCAAAAAACCATAAAATTGCTAATTATTTTGTAGGTTCAACACAAATTTATAGCATTGTAATACAAATTGACATCTGCAGTGATCTTGCAGTATCAGAATTTGGATTGTTGCCTCCTTGTTGTGTTGCGTCATTAAGAATCGTTGCCAACCTAGCCCCTAACCAAAATTCTTAACAATGAGAAAACATTGCCAAAAAATCCTGAATTGAATTGAAAACATGAAAAAAAAAAACCCTTCAGCCCTGCTGTATTGCAACAAAAAAGACCAAATGAATGTAACCTGAGCTTTGTATTTGCTGTTGGTAACCTATGAGCTGGTTTTTGCATGTACAACTTTGGTGGCAATTCAAAATAACCATTGTTGCACACTAGTTTGGCACTAAGGCAGGTTTGTTCCATTTCACAACGGATAACTCTTTTGGCACCAACCACTAAATCTTTTTGCTTTTAAAAATGGCCCATCTCAGCAGTCGGGTCACTTGCTCAACCTTAGTATGCCCATGTTCCATGGTTATTGCAACTACCCCTCCCCCGCCTCCAACCATGCATGGATTTGCCTTGATGCAGCCATGTAATTTGACCCTCATCCTTCGTGTGGCTGAGCCCAGGGCTGGCCAAAATTGGCAACCCATTGGACAGTGCTCTTTGGTTTCCCCAAGAAACACTCTCATAGGCCAGCTGCAAAAATGTTGCAGGGGCCCAAAACAATACCCCCATTGCAAAACAGACAGATGCTGCAGATGTGAGAGCGTGAAAATGTGAAAGGTGATTGGTTTGAACAAAGAACAAAAATTGTGTGTCATTTCGCATTGTGGCGGCTAATGCCTATAGAACTCTGCAGAAGTGCATCCCCTTAAACCCAGATACTCCCAGATACGAAGGCAACGAAGGCTGGCCATGCATAGTTCTGTCTGATGTTTGCTGGGCAACTGCAAAGTGTGGGCCAATAAATCCGATGATTACAATGCACACATTCCTACCGTCATCACCAGGCCAAGGATCGCTGAAAACCCCAAAATCCCTAAACACCCAACCCTTGAGCACCACCCAGCACCCTCACATTACACAGTACAATCCGAAAGCGTTGCGCCAAACTCGATTTCAAAACGCCCTTATTTAGGCTGTTGCGATCTTCTCAGCAAAGGCGTTGCACTGGGCAGGGGTCCAGTTGACATAAGCACCCTCCTTGGCCACTTCCTCCCTGCACAGAAACAAGGGCCCACTGCAGCGGAGATGTGATGGCACAAGAGCATGCAGAGGGGCAGCTTCCCATGTTCAAACTATTGATGGAATAGAGCACGTCATTCGGGTCCATGGGCAGCACAACAGGCGAAACACGGTGTCGCCGGGCATGACGCGTTGCACAGGGTGTTCACGGAAACATGCATTACGGCTGTTCCTGAGGAAACAACCTGACAACCGAATTTCATATGGCAACCACTAGCGAAGATCGGGCAGACCAAACATATTTTTTTCTGAGCGACCAAGTGGTGCTTTGCAGGCCTCGACAACCTGCCTTTCTGTGTTCTCAAGGAACTTGTTCTTAAGACAAGTGCAGCGGAAATCTTTCACAAATTTTGAAATTGGCTTTGCGAGGTTGGGTAGGGGTAATGGCGTCAGCATGGGCTGTTTGGTTGTGGCCCTAAGCGGGAGGGGCTGTGTTGTGTATGTGTGTGTTTGCTGGCTGGGTGGGGTGGTACGGTGTTTGGTAGCTGTGACCAAGAGACCTCGTGGCACACCTTCTTGCTAGGAAAAGCTGTTCAACATGAGCAAGAAGCACCCCATATGCACCACAACCTAGCACGCAATCTATCACACAGTATGCGGTGCTCCCATCATCAAGTCAAATCACCTGAAAACCTAGTTTCAACGTGCGGTTGGTTGTTCATTGATTGACGAATGGAGAAACCCATATGGAGGCGTGGTGCTCACAATCCGCGCAGCCGGCTTCACAGAGAAGCGCGCGCGCAAAAGGGAGGGGAGAGGAGACGGCCGAGCAACAAGAGGCGCACGGGTTAGTTGAACACGGAGTTACCAGTTCCGCTTCCACAAGGTGGCTAGGACTGTCCGAGTCAAAGTGAGCGATCTCAAAGCCTGACTCTGCTGCGCTCTGCAAGCCCTGTACTGCTTGTTCGTCTTCCCTCGTACTGTCTCTATGCTTGTAACAACACGATGGAGGTGCTATCCGCATAGAGTATTTTGCCGCATGAAGGTGGATATTGGTGAGGGTAAGCCTCACTACTCCAAGAGCAACCAACAGCAGGGGCTCTGGAACTTGCTAGTCTTGGGACTTGGCGAGCGTGGAACTTTGTTCTTTTCTTGTGGCTAGGACATGCCTTGGGTTGGGACACTGTAAGTCAACAGGTTTGCAGGCAACAGTGTCACCAGGCGACCATACTTGAAAGCCGTAACTCCGCCCTCCTTGCCGTTGGCGGCCATTAGTTCCTCCAAACGAGCCTTCCCCGCCTTCATCATATGTGCCTATGCAGCGTGAATGGAGCGTTGTTGGGTCAATGCAGGCAGTTGTTGTATGCCATCGACGGCACTTTGCGATGCACGGGTTGTGTTGTGTCACAACAGGTAGCACGATCGTCGCAGTTTTGGCCGAGGTTCCGAGCTCGTTCCCTTTCGGAGCTTTTTTCCCACGACGTGGTGTATGGATTTTGTTCTTTCCACTGCCCAAGGAGACCAGCATGAAATGCGACAAATGGCTCAATCTTCCCCTGCACGTGCATCGAGTGATTTCTATCGATAGCAAGCAAGGCGGCGATCAGCAGCGCACACCTCTGTCATAGGACCCACGATTCCTGGTCCTTGAGAAAGGATTCCAAGATGTGTGAGCTCTGTTCGGGTGTATCTAAGGTGCGGAACGCAAGGCAAGCACGGCAGGTTGCAGTGTAAGATCCAGCTGAGTTTTTTTGCGCGATACTCTGCACGTCACTGTCCCGAGCAGCACAGAAAGCACCTCGTCAATTCGAGACGCTTCAAATACATTTCCGCCGCGGTCTGTTCAGCCTTGGGCAGGCTGCTTTCTTGGAAGTCCTTCTTCCAATCATTCCCAAAAATTGCACAAATGCTTGCATCCTTCACAGGTACCTTAGAAAGGACACCACAATTTTCCCGTGTGATGTTCGCGTACACCCATACGCCAATGCTGACGAGTGGCGAAAAAATACATCAGCATTGGGCCGGAGCCCTCAAAAAGACATACTCCGTCCTTCAACCCTTGCTTTCCTACACTTACATTGTAGAGGGTCTGAGACTTCGAATGCAGTTCAAGTACAGTGCAGGGGTATTCGAACTACTAAACAGGATTGTCCCTAGTTGCTTGGTTGGGTCTGGATCTGCTAGTCTTGGGACTTGGCGAGCGTGGAACTTTGTTCTTTTCTTGTGGCTAGGACATGCCTTGGGTTGGGACACTGTAAGTCAACAGGTTTGCAGGCAACAGTGTCACCAGGCGACCATACTTGAAAGCCGTAACTCCGCCCTCCTTGCCGTTGGCGGCCATTAGTTCCTCCAAACGAGCCTTCCCCGCCTTCATCATATGTGCCTATGCAGCGTGAATGGAGCGTTGTTGGGTCAATGCAGGCAGTTGTTGTATGCCATCGACGGCACTTTGCGATGCACGGGTTGTGTTGTGTCACAACAGGTAGCACGATCGTCGCAGTTTTGGCCGAGGTTCCGAGCTCGTTCCCTTTCGGAGCTTTTTTCCCACGACGTGGTGTATGGATTTTGTTCTTTCCACTGCCCAAGGAGACCAGCATGAAATGCGACAAATGGCTCAATCTTCCCCTGCACGTGCATCGAGTGATTTCTATCGATAGCAAGCAAGGCGGCGATCAGCAGCGCACACCTCTGTCATAGGACCCACGATTCCTGGTCCTTGAGAAAGGATTCCAAGATGTGTGAGCTCTGTTCGGGTGTATCTAAGGTGCGGAACGCAAGGCAAGCACGGCAGGTTGCAGTGTAAGATCCAGCTGAGTTTTTTTGCGCGATACTCTGCACGTCACTGTCCCGAGCAGCACAGAAAGCACCTCGTCAATTCGAGACGCTTCAAATACATTTCCGCCGCGGTCTGTTCAGCCTTGGGCAGGCTGCTTACGTATTCTTGGAAGTCCTTCTTCCAATCATTCCCAAAAAATGCGCAAATGCTTGCATCCTTCACAGGTACCTTAGAAAGGACACCACAATTTTCCCGTGTGATGTTCGCGTACACCCATACGCCAATGCTGAGGAGTACATCAGGGTGGCGAAAAAATACATCAGCATTGGGCCGGAGCCCTCAAAAAGACATACTCCGTCCTTCAACCCTTGCTTTCCTACACTTACATTGTAGAGGGTCTGAGATTTCGATTGCAGTTCAAGTACAGTGCAGGGGTATTCGAACTACTAAACAGGATTGTCCCTAGTTGCTTGGTTGGGTCTGGATTGGGAATCCGGTCACTGTGCCAAAGCCAAACTTCAGGCAAACGCTTTGCAAATGCTACAATTTGCTACACTTTGTTGAACAGAGGGTCAGCGCTGGGCGGCAGATCGTCAGGCTTGCTGAAAACTGCGCGCACGTAACTGGGCTTGCAGGTTCGTCCGCTGATGGGCCAAGGATGGGCGGCGGTGGGTCATAGATGGTCAAAACCCGGAAAACTCGGATAGTCATTGTTTGAACTACTGAACACAATTTAAAAAGCGGTTTTCAATTTCGACCTGAAAAAATCGGCAGTTCATCGATTCCTACGGATTTCTCTAAGTTACTATGCATCAATCGATAGCCCTTGCTCTGGGCTATCGATTGCGCCTGGTGCTTTTTCTTATCCGAGCGAAGCTCGATCATCTGAAGACCAGCCGCCGCCCGCGCAGCAGTATATAGCTCGTTTGTGGTCCACAAACACGCAAAAATGTCACGAAAGTGATGAAATAAGAAATAGCACCGGGAGCAATCGATAGCCCAGAGCAAGGGCTATCGATTGATGTATAGTAACCTAGAGAATTCTGTACGAATCGATGACCTGCCGCTTTTTTCAGGTCAAAAATCAAAATTGTTTTGCAAATCGTGTTCAGTACTTAGAATAGTGACTCTCCCATTTTTTCGGGTTTTGACCCTCTATGACCACCCTCCGCCCATCTGCTGCCCATCAGCGGACGAACCTATGAGCCCTGTTAGGTGTGAGCAGTAGAGTGCAACCGTGACCGTCCGCCCGAACACTGACCTTCTGAACACTGACAGTGATCTTCTGTGTGTCTGTGGATGTGGTTACATTCCTGGTAATTTTGGAGCTTTTTTCGTCAGGATCCAGGTAACAAGGGAAAAAAGTGAGACCCGCAGGCCCGCGTAGCGCATAATGTTATCATATCATTGATTGGCACACAGTAGCATCTGCGGCAGTAACTCACACTACAGTATAACCTACCGTTCCTGGTTCACCACAGAATTTGAGTTTAGAATGAGACTTGAGTATGGACTGCTTACAGTTGCCATGTTTTCCACTTCCTGTTGTTGGAGTCAAGTATGAAGCACGATATCGAGACAATTCAGATCCGAAAGTCAGATCGCTGATGGAGATTGTTCCCAGTATGTCAATGGTTGGTGCTTTGCAATCTGTGTGTGTCATTTGTGTGTCAGCACGCTGTCTGTGTGTTCATTGTGTGTCAGCTGTCTGTGTGTTCGTTGTGTGTCAGCGCGCTCTGTGTGTGTATTTTGTGTGTCAGCGCGCTGTCTGTGTGTGCTCATTGTGTGTCAGCGCGCTCTGTGTGTGTCATTTGGGTGTGAGCACGCTGTCTGTGTGTTCATTGTGTGTCAGCGCGCTCTGTGTGTCATTTGTGTGTCAGCACGCTGTCTATGTGTTCATTGTGTGTCAGTTGTCTGTGTGTTCGTTGTGTGTCAGCGCGCTCTGTGTGTGTATTTTGTGTGTCAGCGCGCTGTCTGTGTGTGCTCATTGTGTGTCAGCGCGCTCTGTGTGTGTCATTTGGGTGTGAGCGCGCTGTCTGTGTGTTCATTGTGTGTCAGCGCGCTCTGTGTGTGTCATTTGTGTGTCAGCACGCTGTCTGTGTGTTCATTGTGTGTCAGCGCGCTCTGTTTGTGTCATTTGTGTGTCAGCAGGCTGTCTGTGTGTTCGTTGTGTGTCAGCGCGCTCTGTTTGTGTCATTTGGGTGTCAGCGCGCTGTCTGTGTGTTCGTTGTGTGTCAGCGCGCTCTGTGTGTGTGTTCGATTCGTGTTAGCGCGCTCTGTGTGTGTCATTTGTGTGTCAGCACGCTGTCTGTGTGTTATGTGTGTCAATTTGTGTGTCAGCGCGCTATCCTTGCCCTCCTTGCTTGTTGCCTCTTGAATAGAGTGTGGAGTGGTGCTAAGCGCATCAGGATTCAGGGCCGGGGCTGTTTCCGCCTCCTCAGTTTCAAGTACACCTGTTTGAGTGCTGACAATACTGAACCATTGCATTGGTTAGTGCTGAGGTTCTTGGGTGCGAGGCACTGGCTACCCGTCATGTTGCGCCCTTGCTGCCTTCGCGCCCTTGTGCACACTGTCACTCACCCGCTAGTTCTTGTTTGGGAAACAGTGTGGACTCAACGAAACGAAACCAAAAGAATTCCAAACGCAGGCCTGGGATTTCCCACCATCACAGATACCCATTCACACACAGCTGTTCATCATTCACCCACAGCAGCCTCAACTGGCATGACTTTTGGTTGGTTGGATCGATTTCCATAGGACCCCAGATCAGAGGAGGAGCAAAACCTGGGACCCAAACTGAAAACTTTGCAACCGTTTTACCTTGTGGACGCATTTTGAGGGCTTCCCCTCTCTCGGCCAGTCAACCTGTAATCTGCTTACGTTAGTGCCTGAAGGAGGCAACGCAGTTGTGGCATCACATTGTTTGACTGTTACTGTCGCAACGTCACACATCCCTCTCCTTGCAGCCGAATCAACTGTGTGCAACTCGCGAGCTGGATATCAAAAACAATGGCCACACACTGCAGATCAACATGATCCGCCACCAGCCCACCCTCATTGCCGAAGACCTTGAGTATATGGTGCGGCCCTATCTGCAGCCCAGCCGTGGTGCCAAAAAGAGGCACATGTGGCAGCTGGAGTAAGTGCATTTCCACTAAGGACGCACAGGCAAGGACACCGAGGGCTCTGAGCACTTCCTCAACGGGAAACAGTACGCCCTGGAGGCGCACTTTGTCCACTTTAACAAGTCTGTATTGCCTGGCGACAAGGGTTGGCACGCCTCAGTTTGTTGAGGTGAGATTCACTTGAGGCATTCACTCCAACATGGACAATCCACTCCCCCCCCCCCCCCGAGACTGTGATTGTCTGACGGACTGTTGTTCTGTTTGCTGTTTCAGACACAGTGGGTGTCTTGAAGTTTAACCAGGTTTGGCATAGAGAAGAAAGATGCACTTTTGCGCTAAAAGAGCAAGCCTGATCTGGCGCATTTCCCTACTGCCTGTGCAAAAGGGCATGGTCTGGAGTCTTGGATCCGGAGTACCAGCTAAATCGCTGCAATTGAGACGCAGCCACTTTGGAGCCCACTTTGCATGGCAGAGGTACTTGAGGCGCCATCCTCTCCCACTATCACCCAAGGTCCCCACTTTCAGTGCAGGCCTGACGGGCAAAGGATCAACCCTGTGTGCACATACGAAGGGGTGGGAAGGGGGGGCGGAACGTCAGCTTGCCACCTTTGCATGGTCCCCTTTTTGCCCACCCCCCCCTTCCACTAATCCTGGCACACGTTCGTTGGACACAAATTTCAACTTGTGGAGGGTGGTGTACAGTTGCATGGGGAGGGGGAAACAGGAAAGGGCAGTGCAAATATTGCTGGCTTGCTGATATCCAGTGCCCCGAAATGGCATCATTTTGATACAATCTTACATTCGCTGCATTGTCGGATGCCGTTGCCAGATGAAACGCCGCCTCACATTAATCGGTGAATGCGGGCAATTGCCACATCCAAACTGCATCCCGAAGACGTGTCATTCCCAAATGTGCAAGAGTTGAGTGATGGTTTGATATCACAGCATCTGGCAAGTCAGTCAGTGTTCAAACCTGCCTTTTGTTCTCTTTGCCTCGCCACAGGAAATATGGGGACAGTGTGGGTGAAGCTGTTGGCACGGGCCAGGCTGATGCACTGCTGGTGGCGGGGGTTTTCTTTGATCTGGATTCGGACTACCCTGACGAACCTACCGCTCTGACAGCCATTGCCAACGCTGCATCAGCTGCCACTGAGCTGAACAAGTTTTATCGTATGAATGACACTGTCCAGCTATCCACGATTTGGGATGGGACTGGGTACTACTACACGTATGCCGGGGGCCTCACCACCCCCACGTGCAACGAGGTTGTCACATGGGTTGTGATGGAGGATGTCAAGAAGGTCACTCAGGAAACTCTGAACAAAATCAAGGTTATGCCCCCCTCATCGCGCTCACAGTGCTGTCACGGGGGATGGAATAATGTCTGGGGCATCACACACAGCATAGCCAGCCAGGGGCTTGCCCAGATGACTTTTCGACCACCACCAGGGGACAACACCATGGGGGTGGGTGGGGCATGCAAAGAGAGAAGGGGCAAGGCTGTGGATGAGTACAGGAAAAGGAGACTCAGGCCCGTCATTTTCGAATTCCTCCCTTGCATTGGACGCTTCTGACAGGGAGGGCCGTGCTTGAATCCGAAAATTGGAAGGAGGAGGCCCGCCCTCGTACCTCCTCCCCCTTTTACGTCATCTGAAAGTCAGAGTGTGTCGCCCCAAAACAATTTTCTCTGGCGCCAGAAGACTATCCACCATGACGGCTGTTTGTGGCAAGTGTCTATTGCCGTCCCCATTTCATTGTGGGGGACCTAATCTTCGTATTGTGGTAGCCCCCAGGGAGTCCAAGAGGTGCATTGGTTTCTTCTGCTTGTTCTTCTTCATCCGCTCCCAATTGCAATTTTCGCAAATTGTTTTGCATTGTCTGCATACTATGCAGCATGTGTGTTGGTTAAAATAAATTGGTATACCATATCAGCAGGTTCCGCTTCAAAGGGTAGCAGCATTTTATGCCATTTGCCATTCTTGCCAAGCGTTGCCTTTTCTCAACTCGTATTTGGTGGAACATATCAATACTGTTTGTTATGAGGGTTGAAGTGGGGGAGGGATCCTTTGAACAATGAAATTGTTGCAAGTTATTGAGGATCATATTTGTGTTCCCATCTCAAAACATGGAATTTACGTGTATAGACCCCATAAGGTCAGCAAGTAGAGGGTATGCCGCCTCAAAGTCTGCAGCTTTACATTTTTCAACGCCAGCCAAGAGAATTTTTTTTCTTTTGTTTGCTTTTCGTTGGTTTAGCATTATTTTGCAAGGGTTAATCATTGTTGTTTGGAGGGATGAAACGATTGTGGAAGCTTGGGCGAAAAAAAAAAAAAGGGTGAAAACAAAGTTTTTCACAAGTGGTTTACCAATGTTTCTGTGAAATATTGAAATTCTGGGTGTTATTCTATGAATATGCGAAAAAAGACACATGTTGTCGACATTTTTATTCTTGCTGATGTGCATTTGTCACGTGTCGCCTTTGCCTGCAAAGAGAGAGCACAAATTCCGGCTAGAGACCGCGATGATAAAAAAAAACGTAGCACAAGGTTCGGCTATTGTTGAGTGAGACATGGAGCGAATTTTCTATTCCAAAAAAGTTCCCATCCATTTTCCAACATGGTATTTCTCTTCATACCAAATGACTTCATGATTCACCATTACGTGTGCAAAAGCCATAGAATTTATATAAAAATCACACTGTTATCCCAATGTTGCTTTTTCCCCTCTCAAAAAAAAACGTGTCTGCATTGCCATGGTGTGCAAAATTTCATGGTTTTTGCAATATGGCAGTTGCTTTTGCATACTTATCGAGAGTCAAAATGAGCAGCTGTTGGTCCAGCGACCAACTTTTTGTCAACACTTCAACAGATGTTTTTCATACAAATTTTTATGGATATTGGAGAGTAACCAACAATGTGCATTTTGCTACATGAAACTTTAAAACTTGTCGTAGCAGAGCACATGCACTTTGCTTACATTGAGGCATGGACGGCATCTGGAAAATGAGTTTCTTGTGTCCGGAATTTTTGCAATACAATTGATCACACTTATTAAGTTCACTTTAAATTTGTCCCGGCATTTGTCAACCCATTTAATACTTTGTGATGGTGTGAATTCTCACAAAGACATCAATCTTTAATTTGTTGTAGGTTGGCAATGCACCCCAAAAGTGCTGAAACATTCCAATTCAACCAACAACCATACATTATGAATGAGATCATACAGCCGTGAAGTGTTATCCATCTCTTTTTCCAACATTTTCCACAGTGCTGTTGATTGTTCGAGACAATATTGTAGGCTAGAATTCCGGGCTTCTCTCACTTAGGCGTATTGCGGAAACAGGAATATTTGCTAGCCTAGGCTTGAGGAAATGGTATTCTTGAAAGTTCACCTCTTTGACAGTAACATTCATTGTAATGCTTACCTAAACTGCAGTTTACTTTAGGACAAACTTCACTGTTGCTCTTCTTTTGGTATCCCATTTCTTTTGGTACCTGTTTTGGCAGCACTTAGCACTTGGCAGATGTTGTTTTGCGTGGGTATGATACCCGCGGGGGACTTTTTTTTGCATGTAGTGGTTGCCTTTGCCTTAGTACACATCCCAGCTGGAATGCAGCTTGGTTCAATCTCATGAAGACGACATATGTACCTTTTGCTTGATTTCTCTGGATCTGACTCGCAAGAAAGTTGAGTTGTGGTTCCAAACCATTAGGAGTATTCCGCGGACAATGAGTGCCAAACTTCCGTCTTGTTGCTCCTACGGCTGTCTTGTAGAGATGCTGACATTGTGCAATTTGTTGTCCATCTTTGGTGAGAAACCACCAATGCAATAAACCTATCGCCAACAAAACGCCACAAGGAACAAGACTACCCTAGCAGCATGTTTGTTACAACAAATAAATTGCAATCATTACAACGATGACAAACAAAACCAAAGTCATGCCAAAAGTGAACTTCAAAATAACATAGTAGAAAATATTGTCAACTTCGAAAAGATAAAATGAGCATAGATATGTCGTAGTGAAGCATAGCCTAGCATAGGTACGGCATCTCGTGAAGATTTCACTCCATATTCGGTTGTGATGACATAACATGTTACAGGGCTCATCATGCTATGTCACTTGCATAATATGGGATTGATACTACCTAAATACTGCCTAGACTAGAAACACTTCTAAAAGGTGAACCAAGAAACTTTCAAAAAGAAGCCCTCAGTTCCTAAGTATGCAACCGACTCAACAAATCACATACTAATGGCTAACAAACCGGGATTTTGGCAACACACTATGACCCCGGGATGGTATGGGACTCCAAGAAAAAACAGATTGGATTGAAAATGGCCTCTGTAGAGTGGCTCAACACACAAAGAATGATTCATAGACAACAATGAGAGGTCACAACAGCAGTTACAAAGGTTAAGGTACCTCTTTAGGTTAGCACCCAAATACCCTGACTGATACTACAACATTCAACACTCCAAAGCCAAAACTTTTTTGATAACAAAGGCAAAGACAAAAGGGCTTTTTGATGCAGTGTTGTCTCAGCACTCCTACTGATTAAGAGAAGGATCTTGATGTTGGTTTCAATGAACCATGAAGCTATGGCAAAAGAACATCGTGGCGAGCAGCTGGAATTAGGGTAAAACGGGTACCAAGATAGCTAGCATGGGGAGCAATCTAATTGAAAGAGAGTAGGGCAAATTGTCGAAAAGCTAAACATGCATACATCATGCAAACACTTATAAAGGCTGAACAAACATGTAATTTTTTGAAAATAAGGCCTAAAAGATGGTTGGGGGGATGCTGTTTCGCATTCCTTGCTTATTCAAATCGCATTTCATGCATCAAAAACAATATGTAGAAACAAAACAAAAACAAATTCTTCGTTGGTCATTTATACTTTTTAGGTACAAAAAAAATGGGACACACATTTATTGATGTGCACCACTCATTCCACAAAACAAAAACAAACTCTTCATTGGTCATTTATACTTTTTAGGTACAAAAAAATTGGGACACATTTATTGATGTGCACCACTCACTCGAGGAGTGCATCAAAAAACCATAAAATTGCTAATTATTTTGTAGGTTCAACACAAATTTATAGCATTGTAATACAAATTGACATCTGCAGTGATCTTGCAGTATCAGAATTTGGATTGTTGCCTCCTTGTTGTGTTGCGTCATTAAGAATCGTTGCCAACCTAGCCCCTAACCAAAATTCTTAACAATGAGAAAACATTGCCAAAAAATCCTGAATTGAATTGAAAACATGAAAAAAAAAAACCCTTCAGCCCTGCTGTATTGCAACAAAAAAGACCAAATGAATGTAACCTGAGCTTTGTATTTGCTGTTGGTAACCTATGAGCTGGTTTTTGCATGTACAACTTTGGTGGCAATTCAAAATAACCATTGTTGCACACTAGTTTGGCACTAAGGCAGGTTTGTTCCATTTCACAACGGATAACTCTTTTGGCACCAACCACTAAATCTTTTTGCTTTTAAAAATGGCCCATCTCAGCAGTCGGGTCACTTGCTCAACCTTAGTATGCCCATGTTCCATGGTTATTGCAACTACCCCTCCCCCGCCTCCAACCATGCATGGATTTGCCTTGATGCAGCCATGTAATTTGACCCTCATCCTTCGTGTGGCTGAGCCCAGGGCTGGCCAAAATTGGCAACCCATTGGACAGTGCTCTTTGGTTTCCCCAAGAAACACTCTCATAGGCCAGCTGCAAAAATGTTGCAGGGGCCCAAAACAATACCCCCATTGCAAAACAGACAGATGCTGCAGATGTGAGAGCGTGAAAATGTGAAAGGTGATTGGTTTGAACAAAGAACAAAAATTGTGTGTCATTTCGCATTGTGGCGGCTAATGCCTATAGAACTCTGCAGAAGTGCATCCCCTTAAACCCAGATACTCCCAGATACGAAGGCAACGAAGGCTGGCCATGCATAGTTCTGTCTGATGTTTGCTGGGCAACTGCAAAGTGTGGGCCAATAAATCCGATCATTACAATGCACACATTCCTACCGTCATCACCAGGCCAAGGATCGCTGAAAACCCCAAAATCCCTAAACACCCAACCCTTGAGCACCACCCAGCACCCTCACATTACACAGTACAATCCGAAAGCGTTGCGCCAAACTCGATTTCAAAACGCCCTTATTTAGGCTGTTGCGATCTTCTCAGCAAAGGCGTTGCACTGGGCAGGGGTCCAGTTGACATAAGCACCCTCCTTGGCCACTTCCTCCCTGCACAGAAACAAGGGCCCACTGCAGCGGAGATGTGATGGCACAAGAGCATGCAGAGGGGCAGCTTCCCATGTTCAAACTATTGATGGAATAGAGCACGTCATTCGGGTCCATGGGCAGCACAACAGGCGAAACACGGTGTCGCCGGGCATGACGCGTTGCACAGGGTGTTCACGGAAACATGCATTACGGCTGTTCCTGAGGAAACAACCTGACAACCGAATTTCATATGGCAACCACTAGCGAAGATCGGGCAGACCAAACATATTTTTTTCTGAGCGACCAAGTGGTGCTTTGCAGGCCTCGACAACCTGCCTTTCTGTGTTCTCAAGGAACTTGTTCTTAAGACAAGTGCAGCGGAAATCTTTCACAAATTTTGAAATTGGCTTTGCGAGGTTGGGTAGGGGTAATGGCGTCAGCATGGGCTGTTTGGTTGTGGCCCTAAGCGGGAGGGGCTGTGTTGTGTATGTGTGTGTTTGCTGGCTGGGTGGGGTGGTACGGTGTTTGGTAGCTGTGACCAAGAGACCTCGTGGCACACCTTCTTGCTAGGAAAAGCTGTTCAACATGAGCAAGAAGCACCCCATATGCACCACAACCTAGCACGCAATCTATCACACAGTATGCGGTGCTCCCATCATCAAGTCAAATCACCTGAAAACCTAGTTTCAACGTGCGGTTGGTTGTTCATTGATTGACGAATGGAGAAACCCATATGGAGGCGTGGTGCTCACAATCCGCGCAGCCGGCTTCACAGAGAAGCGCGCGCGCAAAAGGGAGGGGAGAGGAGACGGCCGAGCAACAAGAGGCGCACGGGTTAGTTGAACACGGAGTTACCAGTTCCGCTTCCACAAGGTGGCTAGGACTGTCCGAGTCAAAGTGAGCGATCTCAAAGCCTGACTCTGCTGCGCTCTGCAAGCCCTGTACTGCTTGTTCGTCTTCCCTCGTACTGTCTCTATGCTTGTAACAACACGATGGAGGTGCTATCCGCATAGAGTATTTTGCCGCATGAAGGTGGATATTGGTGAGGGTAAGCCTCACTACTCCAAGAGCAACCAACAGCAGGGGCTCTGGAACTTGCTAGTCTTGGGACTTGGCGAGCGTGGAACTTTGTTCTTTTCTTGTGGCTAGGACATGCCTTGGGTTGGGACACTGTAAGTCAACAGGTTTGCAGGCAACAGTGTCACCAGGCGACCATACTTGAAAGCCGTAACTCCGCCCTCCTTGCCGTTGGCGGCCATTAGTTCCTCCAAACGAGCCTTCCCCGCCTTCATCATATGTGCCTATGCAGCGTGAATGGAGCGTTGTTGGGTCAATGCAGGCAGTTGTTGTATGCCATCGACGGCACTTTGCGATGCACGGGTTGTGTTGTGTCACAACAGGTAGCACGATCGTCGCAGTTTTGGCCGAGGTTCCGAGCTCGTTCCCTTTCGGAGCTTTTTTCCCACGACGTGGTGTATGGATTTTGTTCTTTCCACTGCCCAAGGAGACCAGCATGAAATGCGACAAATGGCTCAATCTTCCCCTGCACGTGCATCGAGTGATTTCTATCGATAGCAAGCAAGGCGGCGATCAGCAGCGCACACCTCTGTCATAGGACCCACGATTCCTGGTCCTTGAGAAAGGATTCCAAGATGTGTGAGCTCTGTTCGGGTGTATCTAAGGTGCGGAACGCAAGGCAAGCACGGCAGGTTGCAGTGTAAGATCCAGCTGAGTTTTTTTGCGCGATACTCTGCACGTCACTGTCCCGAGCAGCACAGAAAGCACCTCGTCAATTCGAGACGCTTCAAATACATTTCCGCCGCGGTCTGTTCAGCCTTGGGCAGGCTGCTTACGTATTCTTGGAAGTCCTTCTTCCAATCATTCCCAAAAAATGCGCAAATGCTTGCATCCTTCACAGGTACCTTAGAAAGGACACCACAATTTTCCCGTGTGATGTTCGCGTACACCCATACGCCAATGCTGAGGAGTACATCAGGGTGGCGAAAAAATACATCAGCATTGGGCCGGAGCCCTCAAAAAGACATACTCCGTCCTTCAACCCTTGCTTTCCTACACTTACATTGTAGAGGGTCTGAGATTTCGATTGCAGTTCAAGTACAGTGCAGGGGTATTCGAACTACTAAACAGGATTGTCCCTAGTTGCTTGGTTGGGTCTGGATTGGGAATCCGGTCACTGTGCCAAAGCCAAACTTCAGGCAAACGCTTTGCAAATGCTACAATTTGCTACACTTTGTTGAACAGAGGGTCAGCGCTGGGCGGCAGATCGTCAGGCTTGCTGAAAACTGCGCGCACGTAACTGGGCTTGCAGGTTCGTCCGCTGATGGGCCAAGGATGGGCGGCGGTGGGTCATAGATGGTCAAAACCCGGAAAACTCGGATAGTCATTGTTTGAACTACTGAACACAATTTAAAAAGCGGTTTTCAATTTCGACCTGAAAAAATCGGCAGTTCATCGATTCCTACGGATTTCTCTAAGTTACTATGCATCAATCGATAGCCCTTGCTCTGGGCTATCGATTGCGCCTGGTGCTTTTTCTTATCCGAGCGAAGCTCGATCATCTGAAGACCAGCCGCCGCCCGCGCAGCAGTATATAGCTCGTTTGTGGTCCACAAACACGCAAAAATGTCACGAAAGTGATGAAATAAGAAATAGCACCGGGAGCAATCGATAGCCCAGAGCAAGGGCTATCGATTGATGTATAGTAACCTAGAGAATTCTGTACGAATCGATGACCTGCCGCTTTTTTCAGGTCAAAAATCAAAATTGTTTTGCAAATCGTGTTCAGTACTTAGAATAGTGACTCTCCCATTTTTTCGGGTTTTGACCCTCTATGACCACCCTCCGCCCATCTGCTGCCCATCAGCGGACGAACCTATGAGCCCTGTTAGGTGTGAGCAGTAGAGTGCAACCGTGACCGTCCGCCCGAACACTGACCTTCTGAACACTGACAGTGATCTTCTGTGTGTCTGTGGATGTGGTTACATTCCTGGTAATTTTGGAGCTTTTTTCGTCAGGATCCAGGTAACAAGGGAAAAAAGTGAGACCCGCAGGCCCGCGTAGCGCATAATGTTATCATATCATTGATTGGCACACAGTAGCATCTGCGGCAGTAACTCACACTACAGTATAACCTACCGTTCCTGGTTCACCACAGAATTTGAGTTTAGAATGAGACTTGAGTATGGACTGCTTACCGTTGCCATGTTTTCCACTTCCTGTTGTTGGAGTCAAGTATGAAGCACGATATCGAGACAATTCAGATCCGAAAGTCAGATCGCTGATGGAGATTGTTCCCAGTATGTCAATGGTTGGTGCTTTGCAATCTGTGTGTGTCATTTGTGTGTCAGCACGCTGTCTGTGTGTTCATTGTGTGTCAGCTGTCTGTGTGTTCGTTGTGTGTCAGCGCGCTCTGTGTGTGTATTTTGTGTGTCAGCGCGCTGTCTGTGTGTGCTCATTGTGTGTCAGCGCGCTCTGTGTGTGTCATTTGGGTGTGAGCGCGCTGTCTGTGTGTTCATTGTGTGTCAGCGCGCTCTGTGTGTGTCATTTGGGTGTGAGCGCGCTGTCTGTGTGTTCATTGTGTGTCAGCGCGCTCTGTGTGTGTCATTTGTGTGTCAGCACGCTGTCTGTGTGTTCATTGTGTGTCAGCTGTCTGTGTGTTCGTTGTGTGTCAGCGCGCTCTGTGTGTGTATTTTGTGTGTCAGCACGCTGTCTGTGTGTGCTCATTGTGTGCCAGCGCGCTCTGTGTGTGTCATTTGGGTGTGAGCGCGCTGTCTGTGTGTTCATTGTGTGTCAGCGCGCTCTGTGTGTGTCATTTGTGTGTCAGCACGCTGTCTGTGTGTTCGTTGTGTGTCAGCGCGCTCTGTTTGTGTCATTTGTGTGTCAGCACGCTGTCTGTGTGTTCGTTGTGTGTCAGCGCGCTCTGTCTGTGTGTTCGTTGTGTGTCAGCGCGCTCTGTGTGTGTATTTTGTGTGTCAGCGCGCTGTCTGTGTGTGCTCATTGTGTGTCAGCGCGCTCTGTGTGTGTCATTTGGGTGTGAGCGCGCTGTCTGTGTGTTCATTGTGTGTCAGCGCGCTCTGTGTGTGTCATTTGTGTGTCAGCACGCTGTCTGTGTGTTCATTGTGTGTCAGCTGTCTGTGTGTTCGTTGTGTGTCAGCGCGCTCTGTGTGTGTATTTTGTGTGTCAGCGCGCTGTCTGTGTGTGCTCATTGTGTGTCAGCGCGCTCTGTGTGTGTCATTTGGGTGTGAGCGCGCTGTCTGTGTGTTCATTGTGTGTCAGCGCGCTCTGTGTGTGTCATTTGTGTGTCAGCACGCTGTCTGTGTGTTCATTGTGTGTCAGCGCGCTCTGTTTGTGTCATTTGTGTGTCAGCACGCTGTCTGTGTGTTCGTTGTGTGTCAGCGCGCTCTGTTTGTGTCATTTGGGTGTCAGTGCGCTGTCTGTGTGTGCTCGTTGTGTGTCAGCGCGCTCTGTGTGTGTCATTTGGGTGTGAGCGCGCTGTCTGTGTGTTCATTGTGTGTCAGCGCGCTCTGTGTGTGTCATTTGTGTGTCAGCACGCTGTCTGTGTGTTCATTGTGTGTCAGCGCGCTCTGTTTGTGTCATTTGTGTGTCAGCACGCTGTCTGTGTGTTCGTTGTGTGTCAGCGCGCTCTGTTTGTGTCATTTGGGTGTCAGCGCGCTGTCTGTGTGTTCGTTGTGTGTCAGCGCGCTCTGTGTGTGTGTTCGATTCGTGTCAGCGCGCTCTGTGTGTGTCATTTGTGTGTCAGCACGCTGTCTGTGTGTTATGTGTGTCAATTTGTGTGTCAGCGCGCTGTCCTTGCCCTCCTTGCTTGTTGCCTCTTGAATAGAGTGTGGAGTGGTGCTAAGCGCATCAGGATTCAGGGCCGGGGCTGTTTCCGCCTCCTCAGTTTCAAGTACACCTGTTTGAGTGCTGACAACACTGAACCATTGCATTGGTTAGTGCTGAGGTTCTTGGGTGCGAGGCACTGGCTACCCGTCATGTTGCGCCCTTGCTGCCTTCGCGCCCTTGTGCACACTGTCACTCACCCGCTAGTTCTTGTTTGGGAAACAGTGTGGACTCAACGAAACGAAACCAAAAGAATTCCAAACGCAGGCCTGGGATTTCCCACCATCACAGATACCCATTCACACACAGCTGTTCATCATTCACCCACAGCAGCCTCAACTGGCATGACTTTTGGTTGGTTGGATCGATTTCCATAGGACCCCAGATCAGAGGAGGAGCAAAACCTGGGACCCAAACTGAAAACTTTGCAACCGTTTTACCTTGTGGACGCATTTTGAGGGCTTCCCCTCTCTCGGCCAGTCAACCTGTAATCTGCTTACGTTAGTGCCTGAAGGAGGCAACGCAGTTCTGGCATCACATTGTTTGACTGTTACTGTCGCAACGTCACACATCCCTCTCCTTGCAGCCGAATCAACTGTGTGCAACTCGCGAGCTGGATATCAAAAACAATGGCCACACACTGCAGATCAACATGATCCGCCACCAGCCCACCCTCATTGCCGAAGACCTTGAGTATATGGTGCGGCCCTATCTGCAGCCCAGCCGTGGTGCCAAAAAGAGGCACATGTGGCAGCTGGAGTAAGTGCATTTCCACTGGGGACGCACAGGCAAGGACACCGAGGGCTCTGAGCACTTCCTCAACGGGAAACAGTACGCCCTGGAGGCGCACTTTGTCCACTTTAACAAGTCTGTATTGCCTGGCGACAAGGGTTGGCACGCCTCAGTTTGTTGAGGTGAGATTCACTTGAGGCATTCACTCCAACATGGACAATCCACTCCCCCCCCCCCCCCCCGAGACTGTGATTGTCTGACGGACTGTTGTTCTGTTTGCTGTTTCAGACACAGTGGGTGTCTTGAAGTTTAACCAGGTTTGGCATAGAGAAGAAAGATGCACTTTTGCGCTAAAAGAGCAAGCCTGATCTGGCGCATTTCCCTACTGCCTGTGCAAAAGGGCATGGTCTGGAGTCTTGGATCCGGAGTACCAGCTAAATCGCTGCAACTGAGACGCAGCCACTTTGGAGCCCACTTCGCATGGCAGAGGTACTTGAGGCGCCATCCTCTCCCACTATCACCCAAGGTCCCCACTTTCAGTGCAGGCCTGACGGGCAAAGGATCAACCCTGTGTGCACATACGAAGGGGTGGGAAGGGGGGGCGGAACGTCAGCGTGCCACCTTTGCATGGTCCCCTTTTTGCCCACCCCCCCCTTCCACTAATCCTGGGACACGTTCGTTGGACACAAATTTCAACTTGTGGAGGGTGGTGTACAGTTGCATGGGGAGGGGGAAACAGGAAAGGGCAGTGCAAATATTGCTGGCTTGCTGATATCCAGTGCCCCGAAATGGCATCATTTTGATACAATCTTACATTCGCTGCGTTGTCGGATGCCGTTGCCAGATGAAACGCCGCCTCACATTAATCGGTGAATGCGGGCAATTGCCACATCCAAACTGCATCCCGAAGACGTGTCATTCCCAAATGTGCAAGAGTTGAGTGATGGTTTGATATCACAGCATCTGGCAAGTCAGTCAGTGTTCAAACCTGCCTTTTGTTCTCTTTGCCTCGCCACAGGAAATATGGGGACAGTGTGGGTGAAGCTGTTGGCACGGGCCGGGCTGATGCACTGCTGGTGGCGGGGGTTTTCTTTGATCTGGATTCGGACTACCCTGACGAACCTGCCGCTCTGACAGCCATTGCCAACGCTGCATCAGCTGCCACTGAGCTGAACAAGTTTTATCGTATGAATGACACTGTCCAGCTATCCACGATTTGGGATGGGACTGGGTACTACTACACGTATGCCGGGGGCCTCACCACCCCCACGTGCAACGAGGTTGTCACATGGGTTGTGATGGAGGATGTCAAGAAGGTCACTCAGGAAACCCTGAACAAAATCAAGGTTATGCCCCCCTCATCGCGCTCACAGTGCTGTCACGGGGGATGGAATAATGTCTGGGGCATCACACACAGCATAGCCAGCCAGGGGCCTGCCCAGATGACTTTTCGACCACCACCAGGGGACAACACCATGGGGGTGGGTGGGGCATGCAAAGAGAGAAGGGGCAAGGCTGTGGATGAGTACAGGAAAAGGAGACTCAGGCCCGTCATTTTCGAATTCCTCCCTTGCATTGGACGCTTCTGACAGGGCCGTGCTTGAATCCGAAAATTGGAAGGAGGAGGCCCGCCCTCCTACCTCCTCCCCCTTTTACGTCATCTGAAAGTCAGAGTGTGTCGCCCCAAAACAATTTTCTCTGGCGCCAGAAGACTATCCACCATGACGGCTGTTTGTGGCAAGTGTCTATTGCCGTCCCCATTTCATTGTGGGGGACCTAATCTTCGTATTGTGGTAGCCCCCAGGGAGTCCAAGAGGTGCATTGGTTTCTTCTGCTTGTTCTTCTTCATCCTCATCGAACAGCTCATCCGATTCTGATGAATTTTTCTGACTGGGCATGGCATCCATTGGAGACTGATTTTGTGTGTACATTGTGTGTCAGCGCGCTCTGTGTGTGTCATTTGTGTGTCAGCGCGCTGTCTGTGTGTTCATTGTGTGTCAGCTGTCTGTGTGTTGTTTGTGTGTCAGCGCGCTGTCTGTGTGTTGTTTGTGTGTCAGCGCTCTCTGTGTGTCAGCTCTGTGTGTCATTTGTGTGTCAGCATGCTGTCTGCCAGTTTGGCATGGCCGTTTGCCTATGTGGCGTAGCAGTGCACAATATCTGCCTGTGACTTTGCAAAGCAGAAGAGCGAGAACAGGCCCCCCACAACATGCACCTTACTGCCAATTTATGGCGCTATGCCAATGACACTTTTGGCCGCATGTTTGTTGACCTGCTTTTCTTCTTCATGTCTCAGTGATGACCCAAAGGGTGTTGTGCATGTTTGGGCCGTGACGAACAACAGGGATTCAAAGGGCAGCGCTACTGGCCGATAACAATGCAATTCTCATGGGCGCAACCGTTCACTTGAAGTTCTTCGCATGCTGGCATGACTGTGCAATGCCGTGTCAATTGTACCAAGCCAGCCTTCCACCCAGGGTCTTTGCCACCCTGCCTTCTTCCTTCCCCTTGCTTTGTGCCCGGTCTGTCTCAAAGTGCCAGCTTTGTGGAGCAATGCTGCTCTGGCAAACGATTGTCACAAACAGAGGTTGACCAGTCTGCTGCCTCTGGTCCCCTGGGTCCTGCACGTGTACAGTTTGGGCATGAGTCGCCTGTCCCAGGCCTGGTCTGGATTACCCGTTTGCTCGCAGCACAGAATCATTATGCACAACCTGCAACCTGTTGTTGGGCCACTCGTGTAAAGAGACACCATTTATTGCCATACACTGCCATGTTGGTTTCATCACTGAAAGTTACCACCAGTCTCCTGCCATGTGTATCCCCAGTGATGTCCCTCCATCCCTGGGATGAAAGGGGGGCAGAACTGGGCCATTTGTGCAATTTCTTGATTTCAAATACGTTTTGATCAGTTGGTTGCCATTTTATCACTGCAGCTATGCTGCCCGTCCTGTTGCATTGCAGCTGGACAGACATTGTGGCACTGTGGCATGGATTGGTGCATCGGTGGATCATTTTGGCAAAAAAATCGTCCCTCTGATTTTTTTACACAACTGGCATGCTTCCCTAAAGGCCACGGTCCCATAATATGAACCAATGGTCGACTATACGTTTTGAGGAATTCGCGAATACACAATGTCCCCAATTCAGAAAGAAAAAAAAAAAAAAAAGAACCGGGGAACCAAAAGCAATAGCTTTACCTAATCTAATCTCCGAAATATGAAAAACCGTTGCTCTGATTTTTTTACACAACTGGCATGGGTCTCTAAAGGCCACGGTCCCATAATATGAACCAATGGTTGACTATACGTTTTGAGGAATTCGCGAATACACAATGTCCCCAATTTCAAAAAAAAAAAAAAAATAAAGAACAGGGGAACCAAAAGCAATAGCTTGACCTAATCAAATCTCCAAAATATGAAAAATCGTTGCTCTGATTTTTTTACACAACTGGCATGGGTCCCTAAAGGCCACGGTCCCATAATATGAACCAACGGTCGACTATACGTTTTGAGGAATTCGCGAATACACAATGTCCCCAATTTCAAAAAAAAAAAAAAAAAAGAACCGGGGAACCAAAAGCAATAGCTTTACCCAATCAAATCTCCGAAATATGAAAAACCGTTGCTCTGATTTTTTTACACAACTGGCATGGGCCCCATCAAGGCCACGGTCCCATAATATGAACCAATGGTCGACTATACGTTCTCAGGAATTCGCGAATACACAATGTCCCCAATTCCAAAAAAAAAAAAAAAAAAAAGAACCGGCGAACCAAAAGCAATAGCTTGACTCAATGAAATCTCCAAAATATGAAAAATCGTTGCTCTGATTTTTTCACACAACTGGCATGGGTCCCTAAAGGCCACGGTCCCATAATATGAACTAATGGTCGACTATACGTTTTGAGGAATTTGCGAATACACAATGTCCCCAATTGAAAAAAAAAAAAAAAAAAGAACCGGCGACCCAAAAGCAATAGCTTGACCTAATCAAATCTCCAAAATATGAAAAATTGTCCCTCTGATTTTTTTACACAACTGGCATGTGTCCCTGAAGGCCACGGTCCCATAATATGAACCAATGGTCGACTATACGTTTTGAGGAATTTGCGAATACACAATGTCGACTTCCACATAGCTACGGGTCCAAGGGTGTATAGGGTCCAGGGGTCCAATTCAATCGCATTCCTATGCCCCCAGGCCCCTAGCAGTGAACCCCCCAGCCAAAAGTAAGAATCATGGCCTATGCTAGTGGCAATGTCGGCATTTTTGTTTTGCATTGTCTGCATACTATGCAGTCTGTGTGTTGGTTAAAATAAATTGCTATACCATATCAGCAGGTTCCGCTTCAAAGGGGAGCAGCATTTTATGCCATTTGCCATTCTTGCCAAGCGTTGCCTTTTCTCAACTCGTATTTGGTGGAACATATCAATACTGTTTGTTATGAGGGTTGAAGTGGGGGAGGGATCCTTTGAACAATGAAATTGTTGCAAGTTATTGAGGATCATATTTGTGTTCCCATCTCAAAACATGGAATTTACGTGTATAGACCCCATAAGGTCAGCAAGTAGAGGGTATGCCGCCTCAAAGTCTGCAGCTTTACATTTTTCAACATCAGCCAAGAGAATTTTTTTTGTTTTGTTTGCTTTTCGTTGGTTTAGCATTATTTTGCAAGGGTTAATCATTGTTGTTTGGAGGGATGAAACGATTGTGGAAGCTTGGGCGGAAAAAAAAATGGGTGAAAACAAAGTTTTTCACAAGTGGTTTACCAATGGCTGCTTTCTTGGAAGTCCTTCTTCCAATCATTCCCAAAAATTGCACAAATGCTTGCATCCTTCACAAGTACCTTAGAAAGGACACCACAATTTTCCCGTGTGATGTTCGCGTACACCCATACGCCAATGCTGACGAGTGGCGAAAAAATACATCAGCATTGGGCCGGAGCCCTCAAAAAGACATACTCCGTCCTTCAACCCTTGCTTTCCTACACTTACATTGTAGAGGGTCTGAGACTTCGAATGCAGTTCAAGTACAGTGCAGGGGTATTCGAATTACTAAACAGGATTGTCCCTAGTTGCTTGGTTGGGTCTGGATCTGCTAGTCTTGGGACTTGGCGAGCGTGGAACTTTGTTCTTTTCTTGTGGCTAGGACATGCCTTGGGTTGGGACACTGTAAGTCAACAGGTTTGCAGGCAACAGTGTCACCAGGCGACCATACTTGAAAGCCGTAACTCCGCCCTCCTTGCCGTTGGCGGCCATTAGTTCCTCCAAACGAGCCTTCCCCGCCTTCATCATATGTGCCTATGCAGCGTGAATGGAGCATTGTTGGGTCAATGCAGGCAGTTGTTGTATGCCATCGACGGCACTTTGCGATGCACGGGTTGTGTTGTGTCACAACAGGTAGCACGATCGTCGCAGTTTTGGCCGAGGTTCCGAGCTCGTTCCCTTTCGGAGCTTTTTTCCCACGACGTGGTGTATGGATTTTGTTCTTTCCACTGCCCAAGGAGACCAGCATGAAATGCGACAAATGGCTCAATCTTCCCCTGCACGTGCATCGAGTGATTTCTATCGATAGCCAGCAAGGCGGCGATCAGCAGCGCACACCTCTGTCATAGGACCCACGATTACTGGTCCTTGAGAAAGGATTCCAAGATGTGTGAGCTCTGTTCGGGTGTATCTAAGGTGCGGAACGCAAGGCAAGCACGGCAGGTTGCAGTGTAAGATCCAGCTGAGTTTTTTTGCGCGATACTCTGCACGTCACTGTCCCGAGCAGCACAGAAAGCACCTCGTCAATTCGAGACGCTTCAAATACATTTCCGCCGCGGTTTGTTCAGCCTTGGGCAGGCTGCTTACGTATTCTTGGAAGTCCTTCTTCCAATCATTCCCAAAAAATGCGCAAATGCTTGCATCCTTCACAGGTACCTTAGAAAGGACACCACAATTTTCCCGTGTGATGTTCGCGTACACCCATACGCCAATGCTGAGGAGTACATCAGGGTGGCGAAAAAATACATCAGCATTGGGCCGGAGCCCTCAAAAAGACATACTCCGTCCTTCAACCCTTGCTTTCCTACACTTACATTGTAGAGGGTCTGAGATTTCGATTGCAGTTCAAGTACAGTGCAGGGGTATTCGAACTACTAAACAGGATTGTCCCTAGTTGCTTGGTTGGGTCTGGATTGGGAATCCGGTCACTGTGCCAAAGCCAAACCTCAGGCAAACGCTTTGCAAATGCTACAATTTGCTACACTTTGTTGAACAGAGGGTCAGCGCTGGGCGGCAGATCGTCAGGCTTGCTGAAAACTGCGCGCACGTAACTGGGCTTGCAGGTTCGTCCGCTGATGGGCCAAGGATGGGCGGCGGTGGGTCATAGATGGTCAAAACCCGGAAAACTCGGATAGTCATTGTTTGAACTACTGAACACAATTTAAAAAGCGGTTTTCAATTTCGACCTGAAAAAATCGGCAGTTCATCGATTCCTACGGATTTCTCTAAGTTACTATGCATCAATCGATAGCCCTTGCTCTGGGCTATCGATTGCGCCTGGTGCTTTTTCTTATCCGAGCGAAGCTCGATCATCTGAAGACCAGCCGCCGCCCGCGCAGCAGTATATAGCTCGTTTGTGGTCCACAAACACGCAAAAATGTCACGAAAGTGATGAAATAAGAAATAGCACCGGGAGCAATCGATAGCCCAGAGCAAGGGCTATCGATTGATGTATAGTAACCTAGAGAATTCTGTACGAATCGATGACCTGCCGCTTTTTTCAGGTCAAAAATCAAAATTGTTTTGCAAATCATGTTCAGTAGTTAGAATAGTGACTCTCCCATTTTTTCGGGTTTTGACCCTCTATGACCACCCTCCGCCCATCTGCTGCCCATCAGCGGACGAACCTATGAGCCCTGTTAGGTGTGAGCAGTAGAGTGCAACCGTGACCGTCCGCCCGAACACTGACCTTCTGAACACTGACAGTGATCTTTTGTGTGTCTGTGGATGTGGTTACATTCCTGGTAATTTTGGAGCTTTTTTCGTCAGGATCCAGGTAACAAGGGAAAAAAGTGAGACCCGCAGGCCCGCGTAGCGCATAATGTTATCATATCATTGATTGGCACACAGTAGCATCTGCGGCAGTAACTCACACTACAGTATAACCTACCGTTCCTGGTTCACCACAGAATTTGAGTTTAGAATGAGACTTGAGTATGGACTGCTTACCGTTGCCATGTTTTCCACTTCCTGTTGTTGGAGTCAAGTATGAAGCACGATATCGAGACAATTCAGATCCGAAAGTCAGATCGCTGATGGAGATTGTTCCCAGTATGTCAATGGTTGGTGCTTTGCAATCTGTGTGTGTCATTTGTGTGTCAGCACGCTGTCTGTGTGTTCATTGTGTGTCAGCTGTCTGTGTGTTCGTTGTGTGTCAGCGCGCTCTGTGTGTGTATTTTGTGTGTCAGCGCGCTGTCTGTGTGTGCTCATTGTGTGTCAGCGCGCTCTGTGTGTGTCATTTGGGTGTGAGCGCGCTGTCTGTGTGTTCATTGTGTGTCAGCGCGCTCTGTGTGTGTCATTTGTGTGTCAGCACGCTGTCTGTGTGTTCATTGTGTGTCAGTTGTCTGTGTGTTCGTTGTGTGTCAGCGCGCTCTGTGTGTCTATTATGTGTGTCAGCGCGTTGTCTGTGTGTGCTCATTGTGTGTCAGCGCGCTCTGTGTGTGTCATTTGGGTGTGAGCGCGCTGTCTGTGTGTTCATTGTGTGTCAGCGCGCTCTGTGTGTGTCATTTGTGTGTCAGCACGCTGTCTGTATGTTCATTGTGTGTCAGCGCGCTCTGTTTGTGTCATTTGTGTGTCAGCACGCTGTCTGTGTGTTCGTTGTGTGTCAGCGCGCTCTGTTTGTGTCATTTGGGTGTCAGCGCGCTGTCTGTGTGTTCGTTGTGTGTCAGCGCGCTCTGTCTGTGTGTTCATTGTGTGTCAGCGCGCTCTGTGTGTGTCATTTGTGTTTCAGCACGCTGTCTGTGTGTTATGTGTGTCAATTTGTGTCAGCGCGCTGTCCTTGCCCTCCTTGCTTGTTGCCTCTTGAATAGAGTGTGGAGTGGTGCTAAGCGCATCAGGATTCAGGGCCGGGGCTGTTTCCGCCTCCTCAGTTTCAAGTACACCTGTTTGAGTGCTGACAACACTGAACCATTGCATTGGTTAGTGCTGAGGTTCTTGGGTGCGAGGCACTGGCTACCCGTCATGTTGCGCCCTTGCTGCCTTCGCGCCCTTGTGCACACTGTCACTCACCCGCTAGTTCTTGTTTGGGAAACAGTGTGGACTCAACGAAACGAAACCAAAAGAATTCCAAACGCAGGCCTGGGATTTCCCACCATCACAGATACCCATTCACACACAGCTGTTCATCATTCACCCACAGCAGCCTCAACTGGCATGACTTTTGGTTGGTTGGATCGATTTCCATAGGACCCGAGATCAGAGGAGGAGCAAAACCTGGGACCCAAACTGAAAACTTTGCAACCGTTTTACCTTGTGGACGCATTTTGAGGGCTTCCCCTCTCTCGGCCAGTCAACCTGTAATCTGCTTACGTTAGTGCCTGAAGGAGGCAACGCAGTTGTGGCATCACATTGTTTGACTGTTACTGTCGCAACGTCACACATCCCTCTCCTTGCAGCCGAATCAACTGTGTGCAACTCGCGAGCTGGATATCAAAAACAATGGCCACACACTGCAGATCAACATGATCCGCCACCAGCCCACCCTCATTGCCGAAGACCTTGAGTATATGGTGCGGCCCTATCTGCAGCCCAGCCGTGGTGCCAAAAAGAGGCACATGTGGCAGCTGGAGTAAGTGCATTTCCACTAAGGACGCACAGGCAAGGACACCGAGGGCTCTGAGCACTTCCTCAACGGGAAACAGTACGCCCTGGAGGCGCACTTTGTCCACTTTAACAAGTCTGTATTGCCTGGCGACAAGGGTTGGCACGCCTCAGTTTGTTGAGGTGAGATTCACTTGAGGCATTCACTCCAACATGGACAATCCACTCCCCCCCCCCCCCCGAGACTGTGATTGTCTGACGGACTGTTGTTCTGTTTGCTGTTTCAGACACAGTGGGTGTCTTGAAGTTTAACCAGGTTTGGCATAGAGAAGAAAGATGCACTTTTGCGCTAAAAGAGCAAGCCTGATCTGGCGCATTTCCCTACTGCCTGTGCAAAAGGGCATGGTCTGGAGTCTTGGATCCGGAGTACCAGCTAAATCGCTGCAACTGAGACGCAGCCACTTTGGAGCCCACTTCGCATGGCAGAGGTACTTGAGGCGCCATCCTCTCCCACTATCACCCAAGGTCCCCACTTTCAGTGCAGGCCTGACGGGCAAAGGATCAACCCTGTGTGCACATACGAAGGGGTGGGAAGGGGGGGCGGAACGTCAGCGTGCCACCTTTGCATGGTCCCCTTTTTGCCCACCCCCCCCTTCCACTAATCCTGGGACACGTTCGTTGGACACAAATTTCAACTTGTGGAGGGTGGTGTACAGTTGCATGGGGAGGGGGAAACAGGAAAGGGCAGTGCAAATATTGCTGGCTTGCTGATATCCAGTGCCCCGAAATGGCATCATTTTGATACAATCTTACATTCGCTGCGTTGTCGGATGCCGTTGCCAGATGAAACGCCGCCTCACATTAATCGGTGAATGCGGGCAATTGCCACATCCAAACTGCATCCCGAAGACGTGTCATTCCCAAATGTGCAAGAGTTGAGTGATGGTTTGATATCAAAGCATCTGGCAAGTCAGTCAGTGTTCAAACCTGCCTTTTGTTCTCTTTGCCTCGCCACAAAAAATATGGGGACAGTGTGGGTGAAGCTGTTGGCACGGGCCGGGCTGATGCACTGCTGGTGGCGGGGGTTTTCTTTGATCTGGATTCGGACTACCCTGACGAACCTGCCGCTCTGACAGCCATTGCCAACGCTGCATCAGCTGCCACTGAGCTGAACAAGTTTTATCGTATGAATGACACTGTCCAGCTATCCACGATTTGGGATGGGACTGGGTACTACTACACGTATGCCGGGGGCCTCACCACCCCCACATGCAACGAGGTTGTCACATAGGTTGTGATCGAGGATGTCAAGAAGGTCACTCAGGAAACCCTGAACAAAATCAAGGTTATGCCCCCCTCATCGCGCTCACAGTGCTGTCACGGGGGATGAAATAATGTCTGGGGCATCACACACAGCATAGCCAGCCAGGGGCCTGCCCAGATGACTTTTCGACCACCACCAGGGGACAACACCATGGGGGTCGGTGGGGCATGCAAAGAGAGAAGGGGCAAGGCTGTGGATGAGTACAGGAAAAGGAGACTCAGGCCCGTCATTTTCGAATTCCTCCCTTGCATTGGACGCTTCTGACAGGGCCGTGCTTGAATCCGAAAATTGGAAGGAGGAGGCCCGCCCTCCTACCTCCTCCCCCTTTTACGTCATCTGAAAGTCAGAGTGTGTCGCCCGAAAACAATTTTCTCTGGCGCCAGAAGACTATCCACCATGACGGCTGTTTGTGGCAAGTGTCTATTGCCGTCCCCATTTCATTGTGGGGGACCTAATCTTCGTATTGTGGTAGCCCCCAGGGAGTCCAAGAGGTGCATTGGTTTCTTCTGCTTGTTCTTCTTCATCCTCATCGAACAGCTCATCCGATTCTGATGAATTTTTCTGACTGGGCATGGCATCCATTGGAGACTGATTTTGTGTGTACATTGTGTGTCAGCGCGCTCTGTGTGTGTCATTTGTGTGTCAGCGCGCTGTCTGTGTGTTCATTGTGTGTCAGCTGTCTGTGTGTTGTTTGTGTGTCAGCGCGCTGTCTGTGTGTTGTTTGTGTGTCAGCGCTCTCTGTGTGTCAGCTCTGTGTGTCATTTGTGTGTCAGCGTGCTGTCTGCCAGTTCGGCATGGCCGTTTGCCTATGTGGCGTAGCAGTGCACAATATCTGCCTGTGACTTTGCAAAGCAGAAGAGCGAGAACAGGCCCCCCACAACATGCACCTTACTGCCAATTTATGGCGCTATGCCAATGACACTTTTGGCCGCATGTTTGTTGACCTGCTTTTCTTCTTCATGTCTCAGTGATGACCCAAAGGGTGTTGTGCATGTTTGGGCCGTGACGAACAACAGGCATTCAAAGGGCAGCGCCAATGGCCGATAACAATGCAATTCTCATGGGCGCAACCGTTCACTTGAAGTTCTTCGCATGCTGGCATGACTGTGCAATGCCGTGTCAATTGTACCAAGCCAGCCTTCCACCCAGGGTCTTTGCCACCCTGCCTTCTTCCTTCCCCTTGCTTTGTGCCCCGTCTGTCTCAAAGTGCCAGCTTTGTGGAGCAATGCTGCTCTGGCAAACGATTGTCACAAACAGAGGTTGACCAGTCTGCTGCCTCTGGTCCCCTGGGTCCTGCACGTGTACAGTTTGGGCATGAGTCGCCTGTCCCAGGCCTGGTCTGGATTACCCGTTTGCTCGCAGCACAGAATCATTATGCACAACCTGCAACCTGTTGTTGGGCCACTCGTGTAAACAGACACCATTTATTGCCATACACTGCCATGTTGGTTTCATCACTGAAAGTTACCACCAGTCTCCTGCCATGTGTATCCCCAGTGATGTCCCTCCATCCCTGGGATGAAAGGGGGGCAGAACTGGGCCATTTGTGCAATTTCTTGATTTCAAATACGTTTTGATCAGTTGGTTGCCATTTTATCACTGCAGCTATGCTGCCCGTCCTGTTGCATTGCAGCTGGACAGACATTGTGGCACTGTGGCATGGATTGGTGCATCGATGGATCATTTTGGCAAAAAAATCGTCCCTCTGATTTTTTTACACAACTGGCATGGGTCCCTAAAGGCCACGGTCCCATAATATGAACCAATGGTCGACTATACGTTTTGAGGAATTCGCGAATACACAATGTCCCCAATTATTAAAGAAAAAAAAAAAAAAGAACCGGGGAACCAAAAGCAATAGCTTTACCTAATCTAATCTCCGAAATATGAAAAACCGTTGCTCTGATTTTTTTACACAACTGGCATGAGTCCCTAAAGGCCACGGTCCCATAATATGAACCAATGGTCCACTATACGTTCTGGGGAATTCGCGAATACACAATGTCCCCAGTTCAAAAAAAAAAAAAAAAAAGAACCGGCGAACCAAAAGCAATAGCTTGACCTAATGAAATCTCCAAAATATGAAAAATCGTTGCTCTGATTTTTTCACACAACTGGCATGGATCCCTAAAGGCCACGGTCCCATAATATGAACCAATGGTCGACTATACGTTTTGAGGAATTTGCGAATACACAATGTCCCCGATTGAAAAAAAAAAAAAAAAAAAGAACCGGCGACCCAAAAGCAATAGCTTGACCTAATCAAATCTCCAAAATATGAAAAATTGTCCCTCTGATTTTTTTACACAACTGGCATGTGTCCCTAAAGGCCACGGTCCCATAATATGAACCAATGGTCGACTATACATTTTGAGGAATTCGGGAATACACAACGTCCCCAGTTCAAAAAAAAAAAAAAAAAAAAGAACCGGGGAACCAAAAGCAATAGCTTTACCTAATCGAATCTCCGAAATATGAAAAATCGTCCCTCTGATTTTTTTACACAACTGGCATGGGTGCCTAAAGGCCACGGTCCCATAATATGAACCAATGGTCGACTATACGTTTTGAGGAATTCGCGAATACACAATGTCGACTTCCACATAGCTACGGGTCCAAGGGTGTATAGGGTCCAGGGGTCCAATTCAATCGCATTCCTATGACCCTAGGCCCCTAGCAGTGGACCCCCCAGCCACAAGTAAGAATCATGGCCTATGCTAGTGGCAATGTCGGCATTTTTGTTTTGCATTGTCTGCATACTATGCAGTCTGTGTGTTGGTTAAAATAAATTGGTATACCATATCAGCAGGTTCCGCTTCAAAGGGTAGCAGCATTTTATGCCATTTGCCATTCTTGCCAAGCGTTGCCTTTTCTCAACTCGTATTTGGTGGAACATATCAATACTGTTTGTTATGAGGGTTGAAGTGGGGGAGGGATCCTTTGAACAATGAAATTGTTGCAAGTTATTGAGGATCATATTTGTGTTCCCATCTCAAAACATGGAATTTACGTGTATAGACCCCATAAGGTCAGCAAGTAGAGGGTATGCCGCCTCAAAGTCTGCAGCTTTACATTTTTCAACGTCAGCCAAGAATAATTTTTTTTGTTTTGTTTGCTTTTCGTTGGTTTAGCATTATTTTGCAAGGGTTAATCATTGTTGTTTGGAGGGATGAAACGATTGTGGAAGCTTGGGCGAAAAAAAAAATGGGTGAAAACAAAGTTTTTCACAAGTGGTTTACCAATGTTTCTGTGAAATATTGAAATTCTGGGTGTTATTCCATGAATATGCGAAAAAAGACACATGTTGTCGACATTTTTATTCTTGCTGATGTGCATTTGTCACGTGTCGCCTTTGCCTGCAAAGAGAGAGCACAAATTCCGGCTAGAGACCGCGATGATAAAAAAAAACGTAGCACAAGGTTCGGCTATTGTTGAGTGAGACATGGAGCGAATTTTCTATTCCAAAAAAGTTCCCATCCATTTTCCAACATGGTATTTCTCTTCATACCAAATGACTTCATGATTCACCATTACGTGTGCAACAGCCATAGAATTTATATGAAAATCACACTGTTATCCCAATGTTGCTTTTTACCCTCTCAAAAAAATACGTGTCTGCATTGCCATGGTGTGCAAAATTTCATGGTTTTTGCAATATGGCAGTTGCTTTTGCATACTTATCGAGAGTCAAAATGAGCAGCTGTTGGTCCAGCGACCAACTTTTTGTCAACACTTCAACAGATGTTTTTCATACAAATTTTTATGGATATTGGAGAGTAACCAACAATGTGCATTTTGCTACATGAAACTTTAAAACTTGTCGTAGCAGAGCACATGCACTTTGCTTACATTGAGGCATGGACGGCATCTGGAAAATGAGTTTCTTGTGTCCGGAATTTTTGCAATACAATTGATCACACTTATTAAGTTCACTTTAAATTTGTCCCGGCATTTGTCAACCCATTTAATACTTTGTGATGGTGTGAATTTTCCACAAAGACATCAATCTTTAATTTGTTGTAGGTTGGCAATGCACCCCAAAAGTGCTGAAACATTCCAATTCAACCAACAACCATACATTATGAATGAGATCATACAGCCGTGAAGTGTTATCCATCTCTTTTTCCAACATTTTCCACAGTGCTGTTGATTGTTCGAGACAATATTGTAGGCTAGAATTCCGGGCTTCTCTCACTTAGGCGTATTGCGGAAACAGGAATATTTGCTAGCCTAGCCTTGGGGAAATGGTATTCTTAAAAGTTCACCTCTTTGACAGTAACATTCATTGTAATGCTTACCTAAACTGCAGTTTACTTTAGGACAAACTTCACTGTTGCTCTTCTTTTGGTATCACATTTCTTTTGGTACCTGTTTTGGCAGCACTTAGCACTTGGCAGATGTTGTTTTGCGTGGGTATGATACCCGCGGGGGACTTTTTTTTGCATGTAGTGGTTGCCTTTGCCTTAGTACACATCCCAGCTGGAATGCAGCTTGGTTCAATCTCATGAAGACGACATATGTACCTTTTGCTTGACTTCTCTGGATCTGACTCGCAAGAAATTTGAGTTGTGGTTCCAAACCATTAGGAGTATTCCGCGGACAATGAGTGCCAAACTTCCGTCTTGTTGCTCCTACGGCTGTCTTGTAGAGATGCTGACATTGTGCAATTTGTTGTCCATCTTTGGTGAGAAACCACCAATGCAATAAACCTATCGCCAACAAAACGCCACAAGGAACAAGACTACCCTAGCAGCATGTTTGTTACAACAAATAAATTGCAATCATTACAACGATGACAAACAAAACCAAAGTCATGCCAAAAGTGAACTTCAAAATAACATAGTAGAAAATATTGTCAACTTCGAAAAGATAAAATAAGCATAGATATGTCGTAGTGAAGCATAGCCTAGCATAGGTACGGCATCTCGTGAAGATTTCACTCCATATTCGGTTGTGATGACATAACATGTTACAGGGCTCATCATGCTATGTCACTTGCATAATATGGGATTGATACTACCTAAATACTGCCTAGACTAGAAACACTTCTAAAAGGTGAACCAAGAAACTTTCAAAAAGAAGCCCTCAGTTCCTAAGTATGCAACCGACTCAACAAATCACATACTAATGGCTAACAAACCGGGATTTTGGCAACACACTATGACCCCGGGATGGTATGGGACTCCAAGAAAAAACAGATTGGATTGAAAATGGCCTCTGTAGAGTGGCTCAACACACAAAGAATGATTCATAGACAACAATGAGAGGTCACAACAGCAGTTACAAAGGTTGAGGTACCTCTTTAGGTTAGCACCCAAATACCCTGACTGATACTACAACATTCAACACTCCAAAGCCAAAACTTTTTTGATAACAAAGGCAAAGACAAAAGGGCTTTTTGATGCAGTGTTGTCTCAGCACTCCTACTGATTAAGAGAAGGATCTTGATGTTGGTTTCAATGAACCATGAAGCTATGGCAAAAGAACATCGTGGCGAGCAGCTGGAATTAGGGTAAAACGGGTACCAAGATAGCTAGCATGGGGAGCAATCTAATTGAAAGAGAGTAGGGCAAATTGTCGAAAAGCTAAACATGCATACATCATGCAAACACTTATAAAGGCTGAACAAACATGTAATTTTTTGAAAATAAGGCCTAAAAGATGGTAGGGGGGATGCTGTTTCGCATTCCTTGCTTATTCAAATCGCATTTCATGCATCAAAAACAATATTTAGAAACAAAACAAAAACAAATTCTTCGTTGGTCATTTATACTTTTTAGGTACAAAAAAAATGGGACACACATTTATTGATGTGCACCACTCATTCCACAAAACAAAAACAAACTCTTCATTGGTCATTTATACTTTTTAGGTACAAAAAAATTGGGACACATTTATTGATGTGCACCACTCACTCGAGGAGTGCATCAAAAAACCATAAAATTGCTAATTATTTTGTAGGTTCAACACAAATTTATAGCATTGTAATACAAATTGACATCTGCACTGATCTTGCAGTATCAGAATTTGGATTGTTGCCTCCTTGTTGTGTTGCGTCATTAAGAATCGTTGCCAACCTAGCCCCTAACCAAAATTCTTAACAATGAGAAAACATTGCCAAAAAAGCCTGAATTGAATTGAAAACATGAAAAAAAAACCCTTCAGCCCTGCTGTATTGCAACAAAAAAGACCAAATGAATGTAACCTGAGCTTTGTATTTGCTGTTGGTAACCTATGAGCTGGTTTTTGCATGTACAACTTTGGTGGCAATTCAAAATAACCATTGTTGCACACTAGTTTGGCACTAAGGCAGGTTTGTTCCATTTCACAACGGATAACTCTTTTGGCACCAACCACTAAATCTTTTTGCTTTTAAAAATGGCCCATCTCAGCAGTCGGGTCACTTGCTCAACCTTAGTATGCCCATGTTCCATGGTTATTGCAACTACCCCTCCCCCGCCTCCAACCATGCATGGATTTGCCTTGATGCAGCCATGTAATTTGACCCTCATCCTTCGTGTGGCTGAGCCCAGGGCTGGCCAAAATTGGCAACCCATTGGACAGTGCTCTTTGGTTTCCCCAAGAAACACTCTCATAGGCCAGCTGCAAAAATGTTGCAGGGGCCCAAAACAATACCCCCATTGCAAAACAGACAGATGCTGCAGATGTGAGAGCGTGAAAATGTGAAAGGTGATTGGTTTGAACAAAGAATAAAAATTGTGTGTCATTTCGCATTGTGGCGGCTAATGCCTATAGAACTCTGCAGAAGTGCATCCCCTTAAACCCAGATACTCCCAGATACGAAGGCAACGAAGGCTGGCCATGCATAGTTCTGTCTGATGTTTGCTGGGCAACTGCAAAGTGTGGGCCAATAAATCCGATCATTACAATGCACACATTCCTACCGTCATCACCAGGCCAAGGATCGCTGAAAACCCCAAAATCCCTAAACACCCAACCCTTGAGCACCACCCAGCACCCTCACATTACACAGTACAATCCGAAAGCGTTGCGCCAAACTCGATTTCAAAACGCCCTTATTTAGGCTGTTGCGATCTTCTCAGCAAAGGCGTTGCACTGGGCAGGGGTCCAGTTGACATAAGCACCCTCCTTGGCCACTTCCTCCCTGCACAGAAACAAGGGCCCACTGCAGCGGAGATGTGATGGCACAAGAGCATGCAGAGGGGCAGCTTCCCATGTTCAAACTATTGATGGAATAGAGCACGTCATTCGGGTCCATGGGCAGCACAACAGGCGAAACACGGTGTCGCCGGGCATGACGCGTTGCACAGGGTGTTCACGGAAACATGCATTACGGCTGTTCCTGAGGAAACAACCTGACAACCGAATTTCATATGGCAACCACTAGCGAAGATCGGGCAGACCAAACATATTTTTTTCTGAGCGACCAAGTGGTGCTTTGCAGGCCTCGACAACCTGCCTTTCTGTGTTCTCAAGGAACTTGTTCTTAAGACAAGTGCAGCGGAAATCTTTCACAAATTTTGAAATTGGCTTTGCGAGGTTGGGTAGGGGTAATGGCGTCAGCATGGGCTGTTTGGTTGTGGCCCTAAGCGGGAGGGGCTGTGTTGTGTATGTGTGTGTTTGCTGGCTGGGTGGGGGGGTACGGTGTTTGGTAGCTGTGACCAAGAGACCTCGTGGCACACCTTCTTGCTAGGAAAAGCTGTTCAACATGAGCAAGAAGCACCCCATATGCACCACAACCTAGCACGCAATCTATCACACAGTATGCGGTGCTCCCATCATCAAGTCAAATCACCTGAAAACCTAGTTTCAACGTGCGGTTGGTTGTTCATTGATTGACGAATGGAGAAACCCATATGGAGGCGTGGTGCTCACAATCCGCGCAGCCGGCTTCACAGAGAAGCGCGCGCGCAAAAGGGAGGGGAGAGGAGACGGCCGAGCAACAAGAGGCGCACGGGTTAGTTGAACACGGAGTTACCAGTTCCGCTTCCACAAGGTGGCTAGGACTGTCCGAGTCAAAGTGAGCGATCTCAAAGCCTGACTCTGCTGCGCTCTGCAAGCCCTGTACTGCTTGTTCGTCTTCCCTCGTACTGTCTCTATGCTTGTAACAACACGATGGAGGTGCTATCCGCATAGAGTATTTTGCCGCATGAAGGTGGATATTGGTGAGGGTAAGCCTCACTACTCCAAGAGCAACCAACAGCAGGGGCTCTGGAACTTGCTAGTCTTGGGACTTGGCGAGCGTGGAACTTTGTTCTTTTCTTGTGGCTAGGACATGCCTTGGGTTGGGACACTGTAAGTCAACAGGTTTGCAGGCAACAGTGTCACCAGGCGACCATACTTGAAAGCCGTAACTCCGCCCTCCTTGCCGTTGGCGGCCATTAGTTCCTCCAAACGAGCCTTCCCCGCCTTCATCATATGTGCCTATGCAGCGTGAATGGAGCGTTGTTGGGTCAATGCAGGCAGTTGTTGTATGCCATCGACGGCACTTTGCGATGCACGGGTTGTGTTGTGTCACAACAGGTAGCACGATCGTCGCAGTTTTGGCCGAGGTTCCGAGCTCGTTCCCTTTCGGAGCTTTTTTCCCACGACGTGGTGTATGGATTTTGTTCTTTCCACTGCCCAAGGAGACCAGCATGAAATGCGACAAATGGCTCAATCTTCCCCTGCACGTGCATCGAGTGATTTCTATCGATAGCAAGCAAGGCGGCGATCAGCAGCGCACACCTCTGTCATAGGACCCACGATTCCTGGTCCTTGAGAAAGGATTCCAAGATGTGTGAGCTCTGTTCGGGTGTATCTAAGGTGCGGAACGCAAGGCAAGCACGGCAGGTTGCAGTGTAAGATCCAGCTGAGTTTTTTTGCGCGATACTCTGCACGTCACTGTCCCGAGCAGCACAGAAAGCACCTCGTCAATTCGAGACGCTTCAAATACATTTCCGCCGCGGTCTGTTCAGCCTTGGGCAGGCTGCTTTCTTGGAAGTCCTTCTTCCAATCATTCCCAAAAATTGCACAAATGCTTGCATCCTTCACAGGTACCTTAGAAAGGACACCACAATTTTCCCGTGTGATGTTCGCGTACACCCATACGCCAATGCTGACGAGTGGCGAAAAAATACATCAGCATTGGGCCGGAGCCCTCAAAAAGACATACTCCGTCCTTCAACCCTTGCTTTCCTACACTTACATTGTAGAGGGTCTGAGACTTCGAATGCAGTTCAAGTACAGTGCAGGGGTATTCGAACTACTAAACAGGATTGTCCCTAGTTGCTTGGTTGGGTCTGGATCTGCTAGTCTTGGGACTTGGCGAGCGTGGAACTTTGTTCTTTTCTTGTGGCTAGGACATGCCTTGGGTTGGGACACTGTAAGTCAACAGGTTTGCAGGCAACAGTGTCACCAGGCGACCATACTTGAAAGCCGTAACTCCGCCCTCCTTGCCGTTGGCGGCCATTAGTTCCTCCAAACGAGCCTTCCCCGCCTTCATCATATGTGCCTATGCAGCGTGAATGGAGCGTTGTTGGGTCAATGCAGGCAGTTGTTGTATGCCATCGACGGCACTTTGCGATGCACGGGTTGTGTTGTGTCACAACAGGTAGCACGATCGTCGCAGTTTTGGCCGAGGTTCCGAGCTCGTTCCCTTTCGGAGCTTTTTTCCCACGACGTGGTGTATGGATTTTGTTCTTTCCACTGCCCAAGGAGACCAGCATGAAATGCGACAAATGGCTCAATCTTCCCCTGCACGTGCATCGAGTGATTTCTATCGATAGCAAGCAAGGCGGCGATCAGCAGCGCACACCTCTGTCATAGGACCCACGATTCCTGGTCCTTGAGAAAGGATTCCAAGATGTGTGAGCTCTGTTCGGGTGTATCTAAGGTGCGGAACGCAAGGCAAGCACGGCAGGTTGCAGTGTAAGATCCAGCTGAGTTTTTTTGCGCGATACTCTGCACGTCACTGTCCCGAGCAGCACAGAAAGCACCTCGTCAATTCGAGACGCTTCAAATACATTTCCGCCGCGGTCTGTTCAGCCTTGGGCAGGCTGCTTACGTATTCTTGGAAGTCCTTCTTCCAATCATTCCCAAAAAATGCGCAAATGCTTGCATCCTTCACAGGTACCTTAGAAAGGACACCACAATTTTCCCGTGTGATGTTCGCGTACACCCATACGCCAATGCTGAGGAGTACATCAGGGTGGCGAAAAAATACATCAGCATTGGGCCGGAGCCCTCAAAAAGACATACTCCGTCCTTCAACCCTTGCTTTCCTACACTTACATTGTAGAGGGTCTGAGATTTCGATTGCAGTTCAAGTACAGTGCAGGGGTATTCGAACTACTAAACAGGATTGTCCCTAGTTGCTTGGTTGGGTCTGGATTGGGAATCCGGTCACTGTGCCAAAGCCAAACTTCAGGCAAACGCTTTGCAAATGCTACAATTTGCTACACTTTGTTGAACAGAGGGTCAGCGCTGGGCGGCAGATCGTCAGGCTTGCTGAAAACTGCGCGCACGTAACTGGGCTTGCAGGTTCGTCCGCTGATGGGCCAAGGATGGGCGGCGGTGGGTCATAGATGGTCAAAACCCGGAAAACTCGGATAGTCATTGTTTGAACTACTGAACACAATTTAAAAAGCGGTTTTCAATTTCGACCTGAAAAAATCGGCAGTTCATCGATTCCTACGGATTTCTCTAAGTTACTATGCATCAATCGATAGCCCTTGCTCTGGGCTATCGATTGCGCCTGGTGCTTTTTCTTATCCGAGCGAAGCTCGATCATCTGAAGACCAGCCGCCGCCCGCGCAGCAGTATATAGCTCGTTTGTGGTCCACAAACACGCAAAAATGTCACGAAAGTGATGAAATAAGAAATAGCACCGGGAGCAATCGATAGCCCAGAGCAAGGGCTATCGATTGATGTATAGTAACCTAGAGAATTCTGTACGAATCGATGACCTGCCGCTTTTTTCAGGTCAAAAATCAAAATTGTTTTGCAAATCGTGTTCAGTACTTAGAATAGTGACTCTCCCATTTTTTCGGGTTTTGACCCTCTATGACCACCCTCCGCCCATCTGCTGCCCATCAGCGGACGAACCTATGAGCCCTGTTAGGTGTGAGCAGTAGAGTGCAACCGTGACCGTCCGCCCGAACACTGACCTTCTGAACACTGACAGTGATCTTCTGTGTGTCTGTGGATGTGGTTACATTCCTGGTAATTTTGGAGCTTTTTTCGTCAGGATCCAGGTAACAAGGGAAAAAAGTGAGACCCGCAGGCCCGCGTAGCGCATAATGTTATCATATCATTGATTGGCACACAGTAGCATCTGCGGCAGTAACTCACACTACAGTATAACCTACCGTTCCTGGTTCACCACAGAATTTGAGTTTAGAATGAGACTTGAGTATGGACTGCTTACCGTTGCCATGTTTTCCACTTCCTGTTGTTGGAGTCAAGTATGAAGCACGATATCGAGACAATTCAGATCCGAAAGTCAGATCGCTGATGGAGATTGTTCCCAGTATGTCAATGGTTGGTGCTTTGCAATCTGTGTGTGTCATTTGTGTGTCAGCACGCTGTCTGTGTGTTCATTGTGTGTCAGCTGTCTGTGTGTTCGTTGTGTGTCAGCGCGCTCTGTGTGTGTATTTTGTGTGTCAGCGCGCTGTCTGTGTGTGCTCATTGTGTGTCAGCGCGCTCTGTGTGTGTCATTTGGGTGTGAGCGCGCTGTCTGTGTGTTCATTGTGTGTCAGCGCGCTCTGTGTGTGTCATTTGTGTGTCAGCACGCTGTCTGTGTGTTCATTGTGTGTCAGCTGTCTGTGTGTTCGTTGTGTGTCAGCGCGCTCTGTGTGTGTATTTTGTGTGTCAGCGCGCTGTCTGTGTGTGCTCATTGTGTGTCAGCGCGCTCTGTGTGTGTCATTTGGGTGTGAGCGCGCTGTCTGTGTGTTCATTGTGTGTCAGCGCGCTCTGTGTGTGTCATTTGTGTGTCAGCACGCTGTCTGTGTGTTCATTGTGTGTCAGCGCGCTCTGTGTGTGTCATTTGTGTGTCAGCACGCTGTCTGTGTGTTCGTTGTGTGTCAGCGCGCTCTGTTTGTGTCATTTGGGTGTCAGCGCGCTGTCTGTGTGTTCGTTGTGTGTCAGCGCGCTCTGTCTGTGTGTTCATTGTGTGTCAGCGCGCTCTGTGTGTGTCATTTGTGTGTCAGCACGCTGTCTGTGTGTTATGTGTGTCAATTTGTGTCAGCGCGCTGTCCTTGCCCTCCTTGCTTGTTGCCTCTTGAATAGAGTGTGGAGTGGTGCTAAGCGCATCAGGATTCAGGGCCGGGGCTGTTTCCGCCTCCTCAGTTTCAAGTACACCTGTTTGAGTGCTGACAACACTGAACCATTGCATTGGTTAGTGCTGAGGTTCTTGGGTGCGAGGCACTGGCTACCCGTCATGTTGCGCCCTTGCTGCCTTCGCGCCCTTGTGCACACTGTCACTCACCCGCTAGTTCTTGTTTGGAAAACAGTGTGGACTCAACGAAACGAAACCAAAAGAATTCCAAACGCAGGCCTGGGATTTCCCACCATCACAGATACCCATTCACACACAGCTGTTCATCATTCACCCACAGCAGCCTCAACTGGCATGACTTTTGGTTGGTTGGATCGATTTCCATAGGACCCCAGATCAGAGGAGGAGCAAAACCTGGGACCCAAACTGAAAACTTTGCAACCGTTTTACCTTGTGGACGCATTTTGAGGGCTTCCCCTCTCTCGGCCAGTCAACCTGTAATCTGCTTACGTTAGTGCCTGAAGGAGGCAACGCAGTTCTGGCATCACATTGTTTGACTGTTACTGTCGCAACGTCACACATCCCTCTCCTTGCAGCCGAATCAACTGTGTGCAACTCGCGAGCTGGATATCAAAAACAATGGCCACACACTGCAGATCAACATGATCCGCCACCAGCCCACCCTCATTGCCGAAGACCTTGAGTATATGGTGCGGCCCTATCTGCAGCCCAGCCGTGGTGCCAAAAAGAGGCACATGTGGCAGCTGGAGTAAGTGCATTTCCACTGGGGACGCACAGGCAAGGACACCGAGGGCTCTGAGCACTTCCTCAACGGGAAACAGTACGCCCTGGAGGCGCACTTTGTCCACTTTAACAAGTCTGTATTGCCTGGCGACAAGGGTTGGCACGCCTCAGTTTGTTGAGGTGAGATTCACTTGAGGCATTCACTCCAACATGGACAATCCACTCCCCCCCCCCCCCCCCGAGACTGTGATTGTCTGACGGACTGTTGTTCTGTTTGCTGTTTCAGACACAGTGGGTGTCTTGAAGTTTAACCAGGTTTGGCATAGAGAAGAAAGATGCACTTTTGCGCTAAAAGAGCAAGCCTGATCTGGCGCATTTCCCTACTGCCTGTGCAAAAGGGCATGGTCTGGAGTCTTGGATCCGGAGTACCAGCTAAATCGCTGCAACTGAGACGCAGCCACTTTGGAGCCCACTTCGCATGGCAGAGGTACTTGAGGCGCCATCCTCTCCCACTATCACCCAAGGTCCCCACTTTCAGTGCAGGCCTGACGGGCAAAGGATCAACCCTGTGTGCACATACAAAGGGGTGGGAAGGGGGGGCGGAACGTCAGCGTGCCACCTTTGCATGGTCCCCTTTTTGCCCACCCCCCCCTTCCACTAATCCTGGGACACGTTCGTTGGACACAAATTTCAACTTGTGGAGGGTGGTGTACAGTTGCATGGGGAGGGGGAAACAGGAAAGGGCAGTGCAAATATTGCTGGCTTGCTGATATCCAGTGCCCCGAAATGGCATCATTTTGATACAATCTTACATTCGCTGCGTTGTCGGATGCTGTTGCCAGATGAAACGCCGCCTCACATTAATCGGTGAATGCGGGCAATTGCCACATCCAAACTGCATCCCGAAGACGTGTCATTCCCAAATGTGCAAGAGTTGAGTGATGGTTTGATATCACAGCATCTGGCAAGTCAGTCAGTGTTCAAACCTGCCTTTTGTTCTCTTTGCCTCGCCACAGGAAATATGGGGACAGTGTGGGTGAAGCTGTTGGCACGGGCCGGGCTGATGCACTGCTGGTGGCGGGGGTTTTTTTTTGATCTGGATTCGGACTACCCTGACGAACCTGCCGCTCTGACAGCCATTGCCAACGCTGCATCAGCTGCCACTGAGCTGAACAAGTTTTATCGTATGAATGACACTGTCCAGCTATCCACGATTTGGGATGGGACTGGGTACTACTACACGTATGCCGGGGGCCTCACCACCCCCACGTGCAACGAGGTTGTCACATGGGTTGTGATGGAGGATGTCAAGAAGGTCACTCAGGAAACCCTGAACAAAATCAAGGTTATGCCCCCCTCATCGCGCTCACAGTGCTGTCACGGGGGATGGAATAATGTCTGGGGCATCACACACAGCATAGCCAGCCAGGGGCCTGCCCAGATGACTTTTCGACCACCACCAGGGGACAACACCATGGGGGTGGGTGGGGCATGCAAAGAGAGAAGGGGCAAGGCTGTGGATGAGTACAGGAAAAGGAGACTCAGGCCCGTCATTTTCGAATTCCTCCCTTGCATTGGACGCTTCTGACAGGGCCGTGCTTGAATCCGAAAATTGGAAGGAGGAGGCCCGCCCTCCTACCTCCTCCCCCTTTTACGTCATCTGAAAGTCAGAGTGTGTCGCCCCAAAACAATTTTCTCTGGCGCCAGAAGACTATCCACCATGACGGCTGTTTGTGGCAAGTGTCTATTGCCGTCCCCATTTCATTGTGGGGGACCTAATCTTCGTATTGTGGTAGCCCCCAGGGAGTCCAAGAGGTGCATTGGTTTCTTCTGCTTGTTCTTCTTCATCCTCATCGAACAGCTCATCCGATTCTGATGAATTTTTCTGACTGGGCATGGCATCCATTGGAGACTGATTTTGTGTGTACATTGTGTGTCAGCGCGCTCTGTGTGTGTCATTTGTGTGTCAGCGCGCTGTCTGTGTGTTCATTGTGTGTCAGCTGTCTGTGTGTTGTTTGTGTGTCAGCGCGCTGTCTGTGTGTTGTTTGTGTGTCAGCGCTCTCTGTGTGTCAGCTCTGTGTGTCATTTGTGTGTCAGCGTGCTGTCTGCCAGTTCGGCATGGCCGTTTGCCTATGTGGCGTAGCAGTGCACAATATCTGCCTGTGACTTTGCAAAGCAGAAGAGCGAGAACAGGCCCCCCACAACATGCACCTTACTGCCAATTTATGGCGCTATGCCAATGACACTTTTGGCCGCATGTTTGTTGACCTGCTTTTCTTCTTCATGTCTCAGTGATGACCCAAAGGGTGTTGTGCATGTTTGGGCCGTGACGAACAACAGGGATTCAAAGGGCAGCGCCAATGGCCGATAACAATGCAATTCTCATGGGCGCAACCGTTCACTTGAAGTTCTTCGCATGCTGGCATGACTGTGCAATGCCGTGTCAATTGTACCAAGCCAGCCTTCCACCCAGGGTCTTTGCCACCCTGCCTTCTTCCTTCCCCTTGCTTTGTGCCCCGTCTGTCTCAAAGTGCCAGCTTTGTGGAGCAATGCTGCTCTGGCAAACGATTGTCACAAACAGAGGTTGACCAGTCTGCTGCCTCTGGTCCCCTGGGTCCTGCACGTGTACAGTTTGGGCATGAGTCGCCTGTCCCAGGCCTGGTCTGGATTACCCGTTTGCTCGCAGCACAGAATCATTATGCACAACCTGCAACCTGTTGTTGGGCCACTCGTGTAAAGAGACACCATTTATTGCCATACACTGCCATGTTGGTTTCATCACTGAAAGTTACCACCAGTCTCCTGCCATGTGTATCCCCAGTGATGTCCCTCCATCCCTGGGATGAAAGGGGGGCAGAACTGGGCCATTTGTGCAATTTCTTGATTTCAAATACGTTTTGATCAGTTGGTTGCCATTTTATCACTGCAGCTATGCTGCCCGTCCTGTTGCATTGCAGCTGGACAGACATTGTGGCACTGTGGCATGGATTGGTGCATCGGTGGATCATTTTGGCAAAAAAATCGTCCCTCTGATTTTTTTACACAACTGGCATGGGTCCCTAAAGGCCACGGTCCCATAATATGAACCAACGGTCGACTATACGTTTTGAGGAATTCGCGAATACACAATGTCCCCAATTTCAAAAAAAAAAAAAAAAAAGAACCGGGGAACCAAAAGCAATAGCTTTACCTAATCAAATCTCCGAAATATGAAAAATCGTTGCTCTGATTTTTTTACACAACTGGCATGGGTCCCTAAAGGCCACGGTCCCATAATATGAACCAATGGTCGACTATACGTTCTGAGGAATTCGCGAATACACAACGTCCCCAGTTCAAAAAAAAAAAAAAAAAAAAGAACCGGCGAACCAAAAGCAATAGCTTGACCTAATGAAATCTCCAAAATATGAAAAATCGTTGCTCTGATTTTTTCACACAACTGGCATGGATCCCTAAAGGCCACGGTCCCATAATATGAACCAATGGTCGACTATACGTTTTGAGGAATTTGCGAATAAACAAAGTCCCCGATTGAAAAAAAAAAAAAAAAAAAAGAACCGGTGACCCAAAAGCAATAGCTTGACCTAATCAAATCTCCAAAATATGAAAAATCGTTGCTCTGATTTTTTCACACAACTGGCATGTGTCCCTAAAGGCCACGGTCCCATAATATGAACCAATGGTCGACTATACGTTTTGAGGAATTCGCGAATACACAACGTCCCCAGTTCAAAAAAAAAAAAAAAAAAAAAGAACCGGGGAACCAAAAGCAATAGCTTTACCTAATCGAATCTCCGAAATATGAAAAATCGTCCCTCTGATTTTTTTACACAACTGGCATGGGTCCCTAAAGGCCACGGTCCCATAATATGAACCAATGGTCGACTATACGTTTTGAGGAATTCGCGAATACACAATGTCGACTTCCACATAGCTACGGGTCCAAGGGTGTATAGGGTCCAGGGGTCCAATTCAATCGCATTCCTATGACCCTAGGCCCCTAGCAGTGGACCCCCCAGCCAGAAGTAAGAATCATGGCCTATGCTAGTGGCAATGTCGGCATTTTTGTTTTGCATTGTCTGCATACTATGCAGTCTGTGTGTTGGTTAAAATAAATTGGTATACCATATCAGCAGGTTCCGCTTCAAAGGGTAGCAGCATTTTATGCCATTTGCCATTCTTGCCAAGCGTTGCCTTTTCTCAACTCGTATTTGGTGGAACATATCAATACTGTTTGTTATGAGGGTTGAAGTGGGGGAGGGATCCTTTGAACAATGAAATTGTTGCAAGTTATTGAGGATCATATTTGTGTTCCCATCTCAAAACATGGAATTTACGTGTATAGACCCCATAAGGTCAGCAAGTAGAGGGTATGCCGCCTCAAAGTCTGCACCTTTACATTTTTCAACGCCAGCCAAGAGAATTTTTTTTGTTTTGTTTGCTTTTCGTTGGTTTAGCATTATTTTGCAAGGGTTAATCATTGTTGTTTGGAGGGATGAAACGATTGTGGAAGCTTGGGCGAAAAAAAAAATGGGTGAAAACAAAGTTTTTCACAAGTGGTTTACCAATGTTTCTGTGAAATATTGAAATTCTGGGTGTTATTCTATGAATATGCGAAAAAAGACACATGTTGTCGACATTTTTATTCTTGCTGATGTGCATTTGTCACGTGTCGCCTTTGCCTGCAAAGAGAGAGCACAAATTCCGGCTAGAGACCGCGATGATAAAAAAAAACGTAGCACAAGGTTCGGCTATTGTTGAGTGAGACATGGAGCGAATTTTCTATTACAAAAAAGTTCCCATCCATTTTCCAACATGCTTGTGTTTAAAACTGCGAAGCAGTACAGGCACCTCAAGCAGGATGAACAGGGACTCTGTTTTTGTTGAAATCTGTTCTCAAATCATTGGTATGGTACCATGGTTTCGGCCTGAGTTCAAGCCCTCGCGACTAGAAGATTCTTCAACTTTAAATGTCGAAACTTCCGCAATTTCACATCGCAGAGAATCTATCCCAAGTAACACACACCCAAAATAGGGTATGAACTAGATAAATACGGGCTAAAACATGCTTTACATATATTGGGTGGTCATTTTAGGTGATCACGATATCAAAAAAATAAGTTTCAAAAACTTCGATTTTCGAGCTGCCCAGGGTGAAAAACTGCATCAGCAGGTTGTGTACCAGTCCCTTGCGTGTTTGGGCTTGGTAGCCGCACATTCGCGACTCACGGCTTCTTTAGACTTATTCTTGTGTCATAAGGCTTGGTAGCCACAAATTTGCGACAAGATGATTCTTCAATCTTTTCCAAAATATTTTCCAAAACTTTTTCCAAAATTTTTTTTCCAAAATTTTTTCCAAAAATATTTCCAAAATTTTTTCTTTCCAAAATTTTTTTCACAATTTTTCCAAAATTTTTCTCAAAAAATTTTTCCAAAATGTTTTCCAAAACTTTTTCTGAAATTTTTTTCCAAAATTTTTTCTGAAATTTTTTCCAAAAAGTTTCCACAATTTTTTTCAGAATATTTTCCAAAATTTTTGTCCAAAATTTTTGCCAAAATTTTGTCCAAAAATTTTCCATAATTTTTTTTCCAAAATTTTTTTTAAAAACTTTTTCCAAAATATTTTCCAAAATTTTTTCCCAAAATTTTTTTTTAAAATTTTTTTTCAAAATTTTTTCCTAAATTTTTTTCCAAAAACTTTTTTAAAATTTTTTCCGAAAATTTTTTTGACCTTCTGCACTTGCCTTCGTGTTTAAAAGTGCGAAGCAGTACAGGTCCCTCAAGCAGGATGAACAGGGACTCTGTTTTTGTTGAAATCTGTTCTCAAATCATTGGTATGGTACCATGGTTTCGGCCTGAGTTCAAGCCCTCGCGACTAGATGATTCTTCAACTTTAAATGTCAAAATTCCATTGCCTTCGGCAGTCCACATCGCAGAGAATCTATCCCAAGTAACACACACCCAAAATAGGGTATGAACTAGATAAATACGGGCTAAAACATGCTTTACATATATTGGGTGGTCATTTTAGGTGATCACGATATCAAAAAAACAAGTTTCGACAACTTCGATTTTTGAGCTGCCCATGGTGAAAAACTGCATCAGCAGGTTGTGTACCAGTCCCTTGCGTCTTTGGGCTTGGTAGCCGCAAATTCGCGACTCACGGCTTCTTTAGACTTATTCTTGTGTCATAAGGCTTGGTAGCCACAAATTTGCGACAAGATGATTCTTCAATCTTTTCCAAAATTTTTTCCAAAACTTTTTCCAAAATTTTTTTCCAAAATTTTTTTCCCAAAAATATTTCCCAAATTTTTTTTCCAAAGTTTTTCCGAAATTTTTTCCAAAATTTTTTTCCGGAATCTTTTCCAAAATTTTTTTTTCAAACTTTTTCCAAAATTTTTTTTCCAAAATTTTTTCCAAAATTTTTTTTCCAAAATTTTTTCCAAAATTTTTTCCCCCTGAAAAAAAGTTTTTAGGTTGAGGTTGCGGGACGCCATGGGGGCCGCCAATTGTGCTTGTGGGGGCCTATTCTTTCAAAAATGGGTGTTTCTATTTTTAGAACACCACGTTCTATTTTTACAATTTTTGTGCTATTTTTGGTAACAAAATTTCTATTTTTAGAACTCCTTCCCACCGGCCCCGTTTCGCGTTTCCTTGGCGTCCGCGACCATCTTTTGCAACGCTTGATGCATTCTTGAGGGCCGTTTCCCGCCAGGGTTGCCCTATTTGGAGATTCCAATTTTTCTGCTTGGCTATTTTTAGTAACAAATGTTACTATTTTTAGCAAAAGTTTGATTTTTCATATCTCCGAACTGGTGGCACCTGGGAAGGTTTGAGACGGATCCTGGACCATTTTGGGGCATGGCCGACGCAACCGTGGGGTCCGTTCGCATTACATTTGCACCAGCGGCCACCGGTAGACCCTCCTGAAAAAAAGTTTTTAGGTTGAGGTTGCGGGACGCGATGGGGGCCGCCAATTGTGCTTGCTGGGGGCCTATTCTTTCAAAAATGGGTGTTTCTATTTTTAGAACACCACGTTCTATTTTTGGAATTTTTGTGCTATTTTTAGTAACAAAATTTCTATTTTTAGAACTCCTTCCCACCGGCCCCGTTTCGCGATTCCTTGGCGTCCGCGACCATCTTTTGCAACGCTTGATGCCTTCTTGAGGTCCGTTTCCCGCCAGGAGTGCCCTATTTGGAGATTCCAATTTTTCTGCTTGGCTATTTTTAGTAACAAATGTTACTATTTTTAGCAAAAATTTGATTTTTCATATCTCCGAACTGGTGGCACCTGGGGAGGCTTGAGACGGATCCTCGACCATTTTGGGGCATGGCCGACGCAACCGTGCGGTCCGTTCGCATTACATTTGCACCAGCGGCCACCGGTAGACCCTCCTGAAAAAAAGTTTTTGGGTTGAGGTTGCGGGACGCGATGGGGGCCGCCAATTGTGCTTGCGGGGGGCCTATTCTTTCAAAAATGGGTGTTTCTATTTTTAGAACACCAAGTTCTATTTTTAGAATTTTTGTGCTATTTTTAGTAACAAAATTCCTATTTTTAGAACTCCTTCCCACCGGCCCCGTTTCGCGTTTCCTCGGCGTCCGCGACCATCTTTTGCAACGCTTGATGCATTCTTGAGGTCCGTTTCTCTCCAGGGTTGCCCTATTTGGAGATTCCAATTTTTCTGCTTGGCTATTTTTAGTAACAAATGTTACTATTTTTAGCAAAAATTTGATTTTCCATATCTCCGAACTGGTGGCACCTGGGGAGGTTTGAGACGGATCCTCGACCATTTTGGGGCATGGCCGACGCAACCGTGGGGTCCGTTCGCATTACATTTGCACCAGCGGCCACCGGTAGACCCTCCTGAAAAAAAGTTTTTAGGTTGAGGTTGCGGGACGCGATGGGGGCCGCCAATTGTGCTTGCGGGGGGCCTATTCTTTCAAAAATGGGTGTTTCTATTTTTAGAACACCACGTTCTATTTTTAGAATTTTTGTGCTATTTTTAGTAACAAAATTTCTATTTTTAGAACTCCTTCCCACCGTCCCCGTTTCGCGTTTCCTTGGCGTCCGCGACCATCTTTTGCAACGCTTGATGCATTCTTGAGGTCCGTTTCCCGCCAGGGTTGCCCTATTTGGAGATTCCAATTTTTCTGATTGGCTATTTTTAGTAACAAATGTTACTATTTTTAGCAAAAATTTGATTTTTCATATCTCCGAACTGGTGGCACCTGGGGAGGTTCCAGACGGATCCTCTACCATTTTGGGGCATGGCCGACGCAACCGTGGGGTCCGTTCGCATTATATTTGCACCAGCGGCCACCGGTAGACCCTCCTGAAAAACAGTTGTTAGGTTGAGGTTGCGGGACGCGATGGGGGCCGCCAATTGTGCTTGCGGGGGGGCTATTCTTTCAAAAATGGGTGTTTCTATTTTTAGAACACCACGTTCTATTTTTAGAATTTTTGTGCTATTTTTAGTAACAAAATTTCTTTTTTTAGAACTCCTTCCCACCAGCCCCGTTTCGCGTTTCCTCAGCGTCCGCGACCATCTTTTCAAACGCTTAATGCATTCTTGAGGTCCGTTTCCCGCCAGGGTTGCCCTATTTGGAGATTCCAATTTTTCTGCTTGGCTATTTTTAGCTACAAATGTTACTATTTTTAGCAAAAATTTGATTTTTCATATCTCCGAACTGGTTTTGTCTGGGGAGGTTCCAGACGGATCCTCGACCATTTTGGGGCATGGCCGACGCAACCGTGGGGTCCGTTCGCATTACATTTGCACCAGCGGCCACCGGTAGACCCTCCTGAAAAAAAGTTTTTAGATTGAGGTTGCAGGACGCGATGGGGGTCGCCAATTGTGCTTGCGGGGGGCCTTTTCTTTCAAAAATGGGTGTTTCCATTTTTAGAACACCACGTTCTATTTTTAGAATTTTTGTGCTATTTTTAGTAACAAAATTTCTATTTTTAGAACTCCTTCCCACCGGCCCCGTTTCGCGTTTCCTTGGCGTCCGAGACCATCTTTTGCAACGCTTGATGCATTCTTGAGGTCCGTTTCCCGCCAGGAGTGCCGTATTTGGAGATTCCAATTTTTCTGCTTGGCTATTTTTAGTAACAAATGATACTATTTTTAGCAAAAGTTTGATTTTTCATATCTCCGAACTGGTGGCACCTGGGGAGGTTTGAGACGGATCCTCGACCATTTTGGGGCATGGCCGACGCAACCGTGGGGTCCGTTCGCATTACATTTGCACCAGCGGCCACCGGTAGACCCTCCCCAAAAAAAGTTTTTAGGTTGACGTTGCGGGACGCGATGGGGGCCGCCAATTGTGCTTGCGGGGGGCCTATTCTTTCAAAAATGGGTGTTTCTATTTTTAGAACACCACGTTCTATTTTTGGCATTTTTGTGCTATTTTTAGTAACAAAATTTCTTTTTTTAGAACTCCTTCCCACCGGCCCCGTTTCGCGTTTCCTCAGCGTCCGCGACCATCTTTTCAAACGCTTAATGCATTCTTGAGGTCCGTTTCCCGCCAGGGTTGCCCTATTTGGAGATTCCAATTTTTCTGCAAATATCCGAAAAAAATATTGGAATAATTTTGAAAAAATTTCGAAAAAATTTTGGAAAAAATTTTGGCAAAAATTTTATAAAAAAATATTGGAAACATTTTGGAAAAAATGTTGGAAAAAATTTTGGAAAAATTTTGGAAAAAAATTTTGGGAAAAATTTTGGAAAAAATATTGGAAAAATTTTGGAAAAAATTTTGGAAAAAATTTTGAAAAAAAATTTTGGAAAAAAAATTTTGGAAAAACTTTTGGCAACAATATTCAAAAAAAATTTTTGGAAAAAAATTTTGGAAAAAATTTTGGAAAAAAATTTTGGAAAAAATTTTGGGCAAAAATTTTGGAAAAAAATTTTGGAAAAGATTTTTGAAAAAAATTTTGGGAAAAAAATTTGGAAAAAATTTTGGAAAAAATTGTGGCAAAAATTTTTGGAAAAAAATATTGGAAAAATTTTGGAAAAATTTTTGCAAAAAATTTTGGAAAAAATTTCGGAAAAACTTTTGGTAAAAATTTTTGAAAAAAATATTGGAAAAATTTTCAAAAAAATTTTGCAAAAAAATTTCGGAAAAATTTTTGAAGAGGCTACCAAGCCCAAAGACGCAAGGGAGAAGTACACAACCTGAGTCGCGAATTTGCGGCTACCAAGCCCAGGGACCAAAGATATCATTGTAGAAGCCGTGTGTCGCAATTTTGGAAAAAATTTTGGCGAAAATTTTTGAAAAAAATACTGGAAAAATTTTGGAAAAAATTTTTGAAAAAAATTTTGGAAAAAACGCACAAGGTTAGGGTTACGCACATAGAAAGTTAAAGAAGCATGTAGCCGCGAATTTGCGGCTACCAAGCCCAAAGACGCAAGGGACAAGTACACAACCTGAGTCGCCAATTTGCGGCTACCAAGCCCAGGGACCAAAGATACCATTGTAGAAGCCGTGTGTCGCAATTTTGGAAAAAATTTTGGCAAAAATTTTCGAAAAAAATATTGGAAAAACTTTGGAAAAAATTTTTGAAAAAAAATTTGGAAAAAACGCACAAGGTTGGGGTTGCGCACATAGAAAGTGAAAGAAGCATGTAGCCGCGAATTTGCGGCTACCAAGCCCAAAGACGCAAGGGACAAGTACACGACCTGAGTCGCGAATTTGCGGCTACCAAGCCGGAGGACCAAAGATACCATTGTAGAAGCCGTGTGTCGCAATTTTGCAAAAAAATTTTGGCAAAAATTTTTGAAAAAAATATTGGAAAAATTTTGGCAAAAATTTTTGAAAAAAATTTTGGAAAAAACGCACAAGGTTAGGGTTACGCACACAGAAAGTTAAAGAAGCATGTAGCCGCGAATTTGCGGCTACCAAGCCCAAAGATGCAAGGGACAAGTACACAACCTGAGTCGCGAATTTGCGGCTACCAAGCCCAGGGACCAAAGATACCATTGTAGAAGCCGTGTGTCGCAATTTTGGAAAAAACTTTGGCAAAAATTTTCGAAAAAAATATTGGAAAATTTTTGGAAAAAATTTTTGAAAAAAAGTTTGGAAAAAACGCACAAGGTTAGGGTTACGCACATAGAAAGTGAAAGAAGCATGTAGCCGCGAATTTGCGGCTACCAAGCCCAAAGACGCAAGGGACAAGTACACAACCTGAGTCGCGAATTTGCGGCGACCAAGCCCAGGGACCAAAGATACCATTGTAGAAGCCGTGTGTCGCAATTTTGCAAAAAAATTTTGGCAAAAATTTTTGAAAAAAATATTGGAAAAATTTTGGAAAAAATTTTTGAAAAAAATTTTGGAAAAAACGCACAAGGTTAGGGTTACGCACATAGAAAGTTAAAGATGTATGTAGCCGCGAATTTGCGGCTACCAAGCCCAAAGACGCAAGGGACAAGTACACAACCTGAGTCGCGAATTTGCGGCTACCAAGCCCAGGGACCAAAGATACCATTGTAGAAGCCGTGTGTCGCAATTTTGGAAAAAACTTTGGCAAAAATTTTCGAAAAAAATATTGGAAAAATTTTGGAAAAAATTTTTGAAAAAAATATTGGAAAATTTTTGGAAAAAATTTTGCAAAAAATTTTGGAAAAAAATTTTGGAAAAAATTTTGGAAAAAATTTGGCAAAAATATTCGAAAAAAATATTGGAAAAATTTTGGAAAAGATTTTGGAAAAAATTTTGGAAGAAATTTTCGCAAAAATTTTTGAAAAAAATTTTGGAAAAATTTTGGGAAAAATTTTGGAAAAAATGTTGCAAAAAAATTTTGGAAAAAATTTTGGAAAAAAATTTTGGAAAACAATTTTGGAAAAAATTTTTGAAAAAAATATTGGAAAAATTTTGGAAAAAATTTTTGAAAAAATTTTGGAAAAAAATTATGGAAATCATTTTTCGAAAAAATTTTAAAAAAAAATTTTGGAAAAAAATTTTGGAAAAAATTTTGGCAAAAATATTCGAAAGAAATATTGGAAAAATTTTGGAAAAAATTTTGGAAAAAATTTTGGAAAAAATTTTGGCAAAAATTTTTGAAAAAAATTTTGGAAAAATTTTTGAAAAAAATATTGGAAAAATTTTGGAAAAAATTTTGGAAAAAATTTTGGAGGAAAATTTTGGAAAAAATTTGGGAAAAAAATTTTGGAAAAAAATTTTGGAAAAAATTTTTGAAAAAAATTTTGGGAAAAAAATTTGGAAAAAATTTTGGAAAAAATTTTGGCAAAAATTTTTGAAAAAAATATTGGAAAAAAATTTTGGAAAAAATTTTGGAAAAAATTTTGGAAAAAATTTTTGAAAAAAATTTTGGAAAAAGTTTTCGAAAAAATTTTGGCAAAAATTTTTGAAAAAAATATTGGAAAAATTTTGAAAAAAATTTTTGAAAAAAATTTTGGAAAAAACGCACAAGGTTAGGGTTACGCACATAGAAAGTTAAAGAAGCATGTAGCCGCGAATTTGCGGCTACCAAGCCCAAAGACGCAAGGGACAAGTACACAACCTGGATCACGAATTTGCGGCTACCAAGCCCAGGGACCAAAGATACCATTGTAGAAGCCGTGTGTCGCAATTTCGGAAAAAACTTTGGCAAAAATTTTCGAAAAAAATTTTGGAAAAATTTTGGAAAAAATTTTGCAAAAAATTTTGGAAAAAATTTTGGACAAAAATTTTGAGAAAAATTTTTGAAAAAAATTTTGAAAAAAATTTTGGAAAAAATTTTGGCGAAAATATACGGAAAAAATATTCGAAAAATTTTGGAAAAAATTTTGGCAAAAATTTTTGAAAAAAAAAATGGGAAAAACTTTGGAAAAAATTTTGGAAAAAAATTTTGGAAAAAGTTTTCGAAAAAATTTTGGAAAAATTTTTTGAAAAAAATTTTGGAAAAGTTTTTAGGTTGAGGTTGCTGGACGCGACGGGGGCCGCCAATTGTGCTTGCGGGGGGCCTATTCTTTCAAAAATGGGTGTTTCTATTTTTAGAACACCACGTTCTATTTTTAGAATTTTTGTGCTATTTTTAGTAACAAAATTTCTATTTTTAGAACTCCTCCCCACCGTCCCCGTTTCGCGTTTCCTCGGCGTCCGCGACCATCTTTTGCAACGCTTGATGCATTCTTGAAGTCCGTTTCCCTCCAGGGTTGCCCTATTTGGAGATTCCAATTTTGCAAAAAATTTTGGAAAAAATATTTTGGTAAAAGTTTTGGAAAAAATTTTGGAAAAGATTTTGGAAAAAATTTTTGAAAAAAATTTTGGAAAAAAATAATGGAAAAATTTTGGTTCAAATTTTGGAAAAAATTTTGGAAAAAATTTTGGAAAAAATTATGGAAAAAATTTTGGAAAAAATTTTGAAAAAAATTTTTGGAAAACATTTTGGAAAAAATTTGAGAAAAAATTTCGGAAAAAATTTTGAAAAAAAATTTTGGAAAAAGTTTTCGAAAAAATTTTGGAAAAAATTTTGAAAAAAATTTTGGAAAAGAAAAAATTTTGGAAAAAATTTTGGAAAAAATTTTGAAAAAAAATTTTCGAAAAAAATTATGGAAAAATTTTGGTCAAAATCTGGAAAAAATTTTGGAAAAAATTATGGAAAAAATTTTGGAAAAAATTTTGGAAAAATTTTTTGAAAAAAATTTTGGAAAAGTTTTTAGGTTGAGGTTGCCGGACGCGATGGGGGCCGCCAATTGTGCTTGCGGGGGGCCTATTCTTCCAAAAATAGTTGTTTCTATTTTTAGAACACCACGTTCTATTTTTAGAATTTTTGTGCTATTTTTAGTAACAAAATTTCTATTTTTAGAACTCCTCCCCACCATCCCCGTTTCGCGTTTCCTCGGCGTCCGCGACCATCTTTTGCAACGCTTGATGCATTCTTGAGGTCCGTTTCCCTCCAGGGTTGCCCTATTTGGAGATTCCAATTTTGCAAAAAATTTTGGAAAAAATATTTTGGTAAAAGTTTTGGAAAAAATTTTGGAAAAGATTTTGGAAAAAATTTTTGAAAAAAATTTTGGAAAAAAATTATGGAAAAATTTTGGTCAAAATTTTGGAAAAAATTTTGGAAAAAATTTTGGAAAAAATTATGGAAAAAATTTTGGAAAAAATTTTGAAAAAAATTTTATGAAAACATTTTGGAAAAAATTTGAGAAAAAATTTCAAAAAAAATTTTGAAAAAAAATTTTGGAAAAAGTTTTCGAAAAAATTTTGGAAAAATTTTTTGAAAAAAATTTTGGAAAAGTTTTTAGGTTGAGGTTGCTGGACGCGACGGGGGCCGCCAATTGTGCTTGCGGGGGGCCTATTCTTTCAAAAATGGGTGTTTCTATTTTTAGAACACCACGTTCTATTTTTAGAATTTTTGTGCTATTTTTAGTAACAAAATTTCTATTTTTAGAACTCCTCCCCACCGTCCCCGTTTCGCGTTTCCTCGGCGTCCGCGACCATCTTTTGCAACGCTTGATGCATTCTTGAAGTCCGTTTCCCTCCAGGGTTGCCCTATTTGGAGATTCCAATTTTGCAAAAAATTTTGGAAAAAATTTTGAAAGAAATTTTGAAAAAAATTTTGGAAAAATCTTGGAAAAAATTTTGGAAAAAATTTTGGAAAAAAATTTTGAAAAAAATTTTGGAAAAAATTTTGGAGAGTTTTCTTGGAAAAAATTTAGGAAAAAAATTTTGAAAAAAAATTTTGGAAAAAATTTTGGAAATAATTTTCCAAAAATTTTTTGAAAAAAATTTTGGAAAAAATTATGGAAAAAATTTTGGAAAAAATTTTGAAAAAAATTTTTGGAAAACATTTTGGAAAAAATTTGAGAAAAAATTTCGGAAAAAATTTTGAAAAAAAATTTTGGAAAAAGTTTTCGAAAAAATTTTGGAAAAAATTTTGAAAAAAATTTTGGAAAAGAAAAAATTTTGGAAAAAATTTTGGAAAAAATTTTGAAAAAAAATTTTCGAAAAAAATTATGGAAAAATTTTGGTCAAAATCTGGAAAAAATTTTGGAAAAAATTATGGAAAAAATTTTGGAAAAAATTTTGGAAAAATTTTTTGAAAAAAATTTTGGAAAAGTTTTTAGGTTGAGGTTGCCGGACGCGATGGGGGCCGCCAATTGTGCTTGCGGGGGGCCTATTCTTCCAAAAATAGTTGTTTCTATTTTTAGAACACCACGTTCTATTTTTAGAATTTTTGTGCTATTTTTAGTAACAAAATTTCTATTTTTAGAACTCCTCCCCACCATCCCCGTTTCGCGTTTCCTCGGCGTCCGCGACCATCTTTTGCAACGCTTGATGCATTCTTGAGGTCCGTTTCCCTCCAGGGTTGCCCTATTTGGAGATTCCAATTTTGCAAAAAATTTTGGAAAAAATATTTTGGTAAAAGTTTTGGAAAAAATTTTGGAAAAGATTTTGGAAAAAATTTTTGAAAAAAATTTTGGAAAAAAATTATGGAAAAATTTTGGTCAAAATTTTGGAAAAAATTTTGGAAAAAATTTTGGAAAAAATTATGGAAAAAATTTTGGAAAAAATTTTGAAAAAAATTTTATGAAAACATTTTGGAAAAAATTTGAGAAAAAATTTTGGAAAAAGTTTTCGAAAAAATTTTGGAAAAATTTTTTGAAAAAAATTTTGGAAAAGTTTTTAGGTTGAGGTTGCTGGACGCGACGGGGGCCGCCAATTGTGCTTGCGGGGGGCCTATTCTTTCAAAAATGGGTGTTTCTATTTTTAGAACACCACGTTCTATTTTTAGAATTTTTGTGCTATTTTTAGTAACAAAATTTCTATTTTTAGAACTCCTCCCCACCGTCCCCGTTTCGCGTTTCCTCGGCGTCCGCGACCATCTTTTGCAACGCTTGATGCATTCTTGAAGTCCGTTTCCCTCCAGGGTTGCCCTATTTGGAGATTCCAATTTTGCAAAAAATTTTGGAAAAAATTTTGAAAGAAATTTTGAAAAAAATTTTGGAAAAATCTTGGAAAAAATTTTGGAAAAAATTTTGGAAAAAAATTTTGAAAAAAATTTTGGAAAAAATTTTGGAGAGTTTTCTTGGAAAAAATTTAGGAAAAAAATTTTGAAAAAAAATTTTGGAAAAAATTTTGGAAATAATTTTCCAAAAATTTTTTGAAAAAAATTTTGGAAAAAATTTTGAAGAGAATTTTGGAAAAGAAAAAATTTTGGAAAAAATTTTGGAAAAAATTATGAAAAAAAATTTTGGAAAACATTTTCGAAAAATTTTGGTCAAAATCTGGAAAAAATTTTGGAAAAAATTATGGAAAAAATTTTGGAAAAAATTTTGGAAAAAAATTATGGAAAAATTTTGGAAAAAATTTTGGAAAAATTTTTTGAAAAAAATTTTGGAAAAGTTTTTAGGTTGAGGTTGCCGGACGCGAGCGGGGCCGCCAATTGTGCTTGCGGGGGGCCTATTCTTCCAAAAATAGTTGTTTCTATTTTTAGAACACCACATTCTATTTTTAGAATTTTTGTGCTATTTTTAGTAACAAAATTTCTATTTTTAGAACTCCTCCCCACCATCCCCGTTTCGCGTTTCCTCGGCGTCTGCGACCATCTTTTGCAACGCTTGATGCATTCTTGAGGTCCGTTTCCCTCCAGGGTTGCCCTATTTGGAGATTCCAATTTTGCAAAGAATTTTGGAAAAAATATTTTGGTAAAAGTTTTGGAAAAAATTTTGCAAAAGATTTTGGAAAAAATTTTTGAAAAAAATTTTGGAAAAGAATTACGGAAAAATTTTGGTCAAAAGTTTGGAAAAAATTTTGGAAAAAATTTTGGAAAAAATTATGGAAAAAATTTTGGAAAAAATTTTGAAAAAAATTTTTGGAAAACATTTTGGAAAAAATTTGAGAAAAAATTTCGGAAAAAATTTTGAAAAAAAATTTTGGAAAAAGTTTTCGAAAAAATTTTGGAAAAATTTATGGAAAAAATTTTGGAAAAAATTTTGAAAAAAATTTTTGGAAACCATTTTGGAAAAAATTTGAGAAAAAATTTCGGAAAAAATTTTGAAAAAAAATTTTGGAAAAAGTTTTTAGGTTGAGGTTGCTGGACGCGATGGGGGCCGCCAATTGTGCTTGCGGGGGGCCTATTCTTCCAAAAATGGGTGTTTCTATTTTTAGAACACCACGTTCTATTTTTAGAATTTTTGTGCTATTTTTAGTAACAAAATTTCTATTTTTAGAACTCCTCCCCACCGTCCCCGTTTCGCGTTTCCTCGGCGTCCGCGACCATCTTTTGCAACGCTTGATGCATTCTTGAGGTCCGTTTCCCTCCAAGGTTGCCCTATTTGGAGATTCCAATTTTGCAAAAAATTTTGGAAAAAATATTTTGGTAAAAGTTTTGGAAAAAATTTTGGAAAAGATTTTGGAAAAAATTTTTGAAAAAAATTTTGGAAAAAAATTATGGAAAAATTTTGGTCAAAATTTTGGAAAAAATTTTGAAAAAAATTATGGAAATAATTTTGGAAAAAGTTTTGGAAAAAAATTATGGAAAAATTTTGGAAAAAATTTTCTGAAAAAATTTTGGAAAAAAATTTTGAAAAAAATTTTGAAAAAAATTTTGGAAAAATCTTGGAAAAAGTTTTGGAGAGTTTTTTTGGACCAAATCTAGGAAAAATATTTTGAAAAAAAATTTTGGAAAAAATTTTGGAAAAAATTTTGGAATAATTTTGAAAAAAATTTTGGAAAAGAAAAAATTTTGGAAAAAATTTTGGAAAAAATTATGGAAAAAATTTTGAAAAAAATTTTGGAGAATCTTGGAAAAAATTTTGGAAAAAATTTTGGAAAAAAATTTTGAAAAAAATTTTGAAAAAAATTTTGGAGAATCTTGGAAAAAATTTTGGAAAAAATTTTGGAAAAAAATTTTGAAAAAAATTTTGGAAAAAATTTTGGAGAGTTTTTTGGAAAAAATTTAGGAAAAAAATTTTGAAAAAAAATTTTGGAAAAAATTTTGGAAAAAATTTTGGAAAAATTTTTTGAAAAAAATTTTGGAAAAAATTTTGATAAAAATTTTGGAAAGAAAAAATTTTGGAAAAAATTTTGGAAAAAATTTTGAAAAAAAATTTTGGAAAAAAATTATGGAAAAATTTTGGTCAAAAATTATGGAAAAAATTTTGGAAAAAATTTTGGAAAAAATTTTGGAAAAAAATTATGGAAAAATTTTGGAAAAAATTTTGGAAAAAATTTTGGAAAAAAATTTTGAAAAAAATTTTGAAAAAAATTTTGGAAAAATCTTGGAAAAAATTTTGGAAAAAATTTTGGAAAAAAATTTTGAAAAAAATTTTGGAAAAAATTTTGGAGAGTTTTTTGGAAAAAATTTAGGAAAAAAATTTTGAAAAAAAATTTTGGAAAAAATTTTGGAAAAAATTTTGGAAAAATTTTTTGAAAAAAATTTTGGAAAAAATTTTGATAAAAGTTTTGGAAAGAAAAAATTTTGGAAAAAATTTTGGAAAAAATTTTGAAAAAAAATTTTGGAAAAAAATTATGGAAAAATTTTGGTCAAAATTTTGGAAAAAATTTTGGAAAAAATTATGCAAAAAATTTTGGAAAAAATTTTGGAAAAAAATTATCGAAAAATTTTGGAAAAAATTTTGGAAAAAATTTTGGAAAAAAATTTGAAAAAAAATTTTGGAAAACATTTTGGAAAAAATTTGAGAAAAAATTTCGGAAAAAATTTTGGAAAAAAAATTTTGGAAAAAGTTTTCGAAAAAACTTCTGGAAAAGAAAAAATTTTGGAAAAATTTTGGAAAAAATTTTGAAAAAAAATTTTCGAAAAAAATTATGGAAAAATTTTGGTCAAAATCTGGAAAAAATTTTGGAAAAACTTATGGAAAAAATTTGAGAAAAAATTTTGGAAAAAAATTATGGAAGTAATTTTGGAAAAAAATTTTGAAAAAAATTTAAAGAAAAATTTTGAGGAAATCTTGGAAAAAATTTTGGAAAAAATTTTGGAAAAAAATTTTGAAAAAAATTTTGGAAAAAATTTTGGAAAAAATTTTGGCAAAAAATTTTGAAAAAAAATTTTGGAAAAAATTTTGGAAAAAATTTTGGAAAAAAATTATGGAAAAAATTTTGGAAAAAATTTTGGAAAAAAATTATGAAAAATTTTGGAAAAAATTTTGGAAAAAATTTTGGAAAAAAATTTTGAAAAAAATTTTGAAAAAAATTTTGGAACAATCTTGGAAAAAATTTTGGAAAAAATTTTGGAAAAAAATTTTGAAAAAAATTTTGGAAAAAATTTTGGAAAAAATTTTGGAAAAATTTTTTGAAAAAAATTTTGGAAAAAATTTTGAAAAAAATTTTGGAAAAGAAAAAATTTTTGGAAAAAATTTTGGAAAAAATTTTGAAAAAAAATTTGGGAAAACATTTTGGAAAAAATTTGAGAAAAAATTTCGGAAAATATTTTGGAAAAAAAATTTTGGGAAAAGTTTTCGAAAAAATTTTGGAAAAATTTTTTGAAAAAAATTTTGGAAAAGTTTTTAGGTTGCGGTTGCCAGACGCGATGGGGGCCGCCAATTGTGCTTGCGGGGGGCCTATTCTTCCAAAAATAGTTGTTTCTATTTTTAGAACACCACGTTCTATTTTTAGAATTTTTGTGCTATTTTTAGTAACAAAATTTCTATTTTTAGAACTCCTCCCCACCGTCCCCGTTTCGCGTTTCCTCGGCGTCCGCGACCATCTTTTGCAACGCTTGATGCATTCTTGAGGTCCGTTTCCCTCCAGGGTTGCCCTATTTGCAGATTCCAATTTTGCAAAAAAATTTGGAAAAAATATTTTGGTAAAAGTTTTGGAAAAAATTTTGGAAAAGATTTTGGAAAAAATTTTTGAAAAAAATTTTGGAAAAAAATTATGGAAAAATTTTGGTCAAAATTTTGGAAAAAATTTTGGAAAAAATTTTGGAAAAAATTATCGAAAAAATTTTGGAAAAAATTTTGGAAAAAAATTATGGAAAAATTTTGGAAAAAATTTTGGAAAACATTTCGGAAAAAAATTTTGAAAAAAATTTTGAAAAAAATTTTGGAAAAATCTTGGAAAAAATTTTGGAAAAAATTTAGGCAAAAAATTTTGAAAAAAAATTTTGGAAAAAATTTTGGAAAAAATTTTGGAAAAAGTTTTTGAAAAAAATTTTGGAAAAAATTTTGAAAAAAATTTTGGAAAAGAAAAAATTTTGGAAAAAATTTTGGAAAAAATTTTGAAAAAAAATTTTGGAAAACATTTTGGAAAAAATTTGAGAAAAAATTTCGGAAAAAATTTTGAAAAAAAATTGTGGAAAAAACTTTTGAAAAAATTTTGGAAAAATTTTTTGAAAAAAATTTTGGAAAAGTTTTTAGGTTGAGGTTTCCCGGACGCGATGGGGCCCGCCAATTGTGCTTGCGGGGGGCCTATTCTTTCAAAAATGGGTGTTTCTATTTTTAGAACACCACGTTCTATTTTTAGAATTTTTGTGCTATTTTTATCAACAAAATTTCTATTTTTAGAACTCCTCCCCACCGTCCCCGTTTCGCGTTTCCTCGGCGTCCGCGACCATCTTTTGCAACGCTTGATGCATTCTTGAAGTCCGTTTCCCTCCAGGGTTGCCCTATTTGGAGATTCCAATTTTGCAAAAAATTTTGGAAAAAAATTTTGAAAGAAATTTTAAAAAAAATTTTGGGAGATTTTTGAAAAAATTTTGGAAAAAATTTTGGAAAAAAATTTTGAAAAAATTTTTGGAAAAAATTTTGGAAAAAATTTTGAAAAAAAATTTGGGAAAACATTTTGGAAAAAATTTGAGAAAAAATTTCGGAAAATATTTTGGAAAAAAAATTTTGGGAAAAGTTTTCGAAAAAATTTTGGAAAAATTTTTTGAAAAAAATTTTGGAAAAGTTTTTAGGTTGCGGTTGCCGGACGCGATGGGGGCCGCCAATTGTGCTTGCGGGGGGCCTATTCTTCCAAAAATAGTTGTTTCTATTTTTAGAACACCACGTTCTATTTTTAGAATTTTTGTGCTATTTTTAGTAACAAAATTTCTATTTTTAGAACTCCTCCCCACCGTCCCCGTTTCGCGTTTCCTCGGCGTCCGCGACCATCTTTTGCAACGCTTGATGCATTCTTGAGGTCCGTTTCCCTCCAGGGTTGCCCTATTTGCAGATTCCAATTTTGCAAAAAAATTTGGAAAAAATATTTTGGTAAAAGTTTTGGAAAAAATTTTGGAAAAGATTTTGGAAAAAATTTTTGAAAAAAATTTTGGAAAAAAATTATGGAAAAATTTTGGTCAAAATTTTGGAAAAAATTTTGGAAAAAATTTTGGAAAAAATTATCGAAAAAATTTTGGAAAAAATTTTGGAAAAAAATTATGGAAAAATTTTGGAAAAAATTTTGGAAAACATTTTGGAAAAAAATTTTGAAAAAAATTTTGAAAAAAATTTTGGAAAAATCTTGGAAAAAATTTTGGAAAAAATTTAGGCAAAAAATTTTGAAAAAAAATTTTGGAAAAAATTTTGGAAAAAATTTTGGAAAAAGTTTTTGAAAAAAATTTTGGAAAAAATTTTGAAAAAAATTTTGGAAAAGAAAAAATTTTGGAAAAAATTTTGGAAAAAATTTTGAAAAAAAATTTTGGAAAACATTTTGGAAAAAATTTGAGAAAAAATTTCGGAAAAAATTTTGAAAAAAAATTGTGGAAAAAACTTTCGAAAAAATTTTGGAAAAATTTTTTGAAAAAAATTTTGGAAAAGTTTTTAGGTTGAGGTTTCCCGGACGCGATGGGGCCCGCCAATTGTGCTTGCGGGGGGCCTATTCTTTCAAAAATGGGTGTTTCTATTTTTAGAACACCACATTCTATTTTTAGAATTTTTGTGCTATTTTTATCAACAAAATTTCTATTTTTAGAACTCCTCCCCACCGTCCCCGTTTCGCGTTTCCTCGGCGTCCGCAACCATCTTTTGCAACGCTTGATGCATTCTTGAAGTCCGTTTCCCTCCAGGGTTGCCCTATTTGGAGATTCCAATTTTGCAAAAAATTTTGGAAAAAAATTTTGAAAGAAATTTTAAAAAAAATTTTGGAAAAATCTTGGAAAAAATTTTGGAAAAAATTTTGGAAAAAAATTTTGAAAAAAATTTTGGAAAAAATTTTGGAAAGTTTTTTTGGAAAAAATTTAGGAAAAAAATTTTGAAAAAAAAATTTGGAAAAAATTTTGGAAAACTTTTTTGAAAAAAATTTTGGAAAAAATTTTGAAAAAAATTTTGGAAAAGAAAAAATTTTGGAAAAAATTTTGGAAAAAATTTTGAAAAAAAATTTTGGAAAAAAATTATGGAAAAATTTTGGAAAAAATTTTCGAAAAATTTTTGAAGAAAATTTTGGAAAAGAAAAAATTTTGGAAAAAATTTTTGAAAAAGTTTTGAAAAAAAATTTTGGAAAAAAATTATGGAAAAATTTTGGTGAAAATTTTGGAAAAAATTTTGGAAAAAATTATGGAAAAAATTTTGGAAAAAATTTTGGAAAAAAATTATGGAAAAATTTTGGAAAAAATTTTGGAAAAAATTTTGGAAAAAAATTTTGAAAAAAATTTTGAAAAAAATTTTGGAAAAATCTTGGAAAAAATTTTGGAAAAAATTTTGGAAAAAAATTGTGAAAAAAATTTTGGAAAAAATTTTGGAGAGTTTTTTCGGAAAACAGTTAGGAAAAAAATTTTGAAAAAAAATTTTGGAAAAAATTTTGGAAAAAATTTTGGAAAAATTTTTATGAAAAAAATTTTGGAAAAAATTTTGAAAAAAATTTTGGAAAAGAAAAAATTTTGGAAAAAATTTTGGAAAAAATTTTGAAAAAAAATTTTGGAAAACATTTTGGAAAAAATTTGAGAAAAAATTTCGGAAAAAATTTTGGAAAAAAAATTTTGGAAAAAGTTTTCGAAAAAATTTCGGAAAAATTTTTTGAAAAAAATTTTGGAAAAGTTTTTAGGTTGAGGTTGCCGGATGCGATGGGGGCCGCCAATTGTGCTTGCGGGGGGCCTATTCTTCCAAAAATAGTTGTTTCTATTTTTAGAACACCACGTTCTATTTTTAGAATTTTTTTTGCTATTTTTAGTAACAAAATTTCTATTTTTAGAACTCCTCCCCACCGTCCCCGTTTCGCGTTTCCTCGGCGTCCGCGACCGTCTTTTGCAACGCTTGATGCATTCTTGAGGTCCGTTTCCCTCCAGGGTTGCCCTATTTGGAGATTCCAATTTTGCAAAAAATTTTGGAAAAAATATTTTGGTAAAAGTTTAGGAAAAAATTTTGGAAAAGATTTTGAAAAAAATTTTGGAAAAGGAAAAATTTTGGAAAAAATTTTGGAAAAAGTTTTGAAAAAAAATTTTGGAAAAAAATTATGGAAAATTTTTGGTCAAAATTTTGGAAAAAATTTTGGAAAAAATTATGGAAAAAATTTTGGAAAAAATTTGGGAAAAAAACTTTGGAAAAATTTTGGAAAAAATTTTGGAAAAAATTTTGGAAAAAAATTTTGAAAAAAATTTTGAAAAAAATTTTGGAAAAATCTTGGAAAAAATTTTGGAAAAAATTTTGGAAAAAAATTGTGAAAAAAATTTTGGAAAAAATTTTGGAGAGTTTTTTCGGAAAAAATTTAGGAAAAAAATTTTGAAAAAAAATTTTGGAAAAAATTTTGGAAAAAATTTTCCAAAAATTTTTATGAAAAAAATTTTGGAAAAAATTTTGAAAAAAATTTTGGAAAAGAAAAAATTTTGGAAAAAATTTCGGAAAAAATTTTGAAAAAAAATTTTGGAAAACATTTTGGAAAAAATTTGAGAAAAAATTTCGGAAAAAATTTTGGGAAAAAAATTTTTGAAAAAGTTTTCGAAAAAATTTTGGAAAAATTTTTTGAAAAAAATTTTGGAAAAGTTTTTAGGTTGAGGTTGCCGGACGCGATGGGGGCCGCCAATTGTGCTTGCGGGGGGCCTATTCTTCCAAAAATAGTTGTTTCTATTTTTAGAACACCACGTTCTATTTTTAGAATTTTTGTGCTATTTTTAGTAACAAAATTTCTATATTTAGAACTCCTCCCCACCGTCCCCGTTTCGCGTTTCCTCGGCGTCCGCGACCATCTTTTGCAACGCTTGATGCATTCTTGAGGTCCGTTTCCCTCCAGGGTTGCCCTATTTGGAGATTCCAATTTTGCAAAAAATTTTGGAAAAAATATTTTGGTGAAAGTTTTGGAAAAAATTTTGGAAAAGATTTTGGAAAAAATTTTTGAAAAAAATTTTGGAAAAAAATTATGGAAAAAAATTTTGGAAAAAATTTTGGAAAAAATTTTGGAAAAAATTATGGAAAAAATTTTGGTAAAAATTTTGGAAAAAAATTATGGAAAAATTTTGGAAAAAATTTTGGAAAAAATTTTTGAAAAAAATTTTGAAAAAAATTTTGGAAAAAATTTTGGAGAGTTTTTTGGGAAAAAAATTAGGAAAAAAATTTTGAAAAAAAATTGTGGAAAAAATTTTGGAAAAAATTTTTGAAAAAGTTTTTGGAAAAATTTTGAAAAAAAATTTTCGAAAAAGTTTTCGAAAAAATTTTGGAAAAATTTTTTGAAAAAAATTTTGGAAAAGTTTTTAGGTTGAGGTTGCTGGACGCGATGGGGGCCGCCAATTGTGCTTGCGGGGGGCCTATTCTTTCAAAAATGGGTGTTTCTATTTTTAGAACACCACATTCTATTTTTAGAATTTTTGTGCTATTTTTAGTAACAAAATTTCTATTTTTAGAACTCCTCCCCACCGTCCCCGTTTCGCGTTTCCTCGGCGTCCGCGACCATCTTTTGCAACGCTTGATGCATTCTTGAGGTCCGTTTCCCTCCAGGGTTGCCCTATTTTGAGATTCCAATTTTGCAAAAAATTTTGGAAAAAATATTTTGGCAGAAGTTTTGGCAAAAATTTTGGAAAAGATTTTGCAAAAAAATTTTGAAAAAAATTTAGGCAAAAAATAATGGAAAAATTTTGGTCAAAATTTTGGAAAAAATTTTGGAAAAAATTTTGGAAAAAATTATGGAAAAAATTTTGGAAAAATTTTGGAAAAAAATTATGGAAAAATTTTGGAAACAATTTTGGAAAAAATTTTGGAAAAAAATTTTGAAAAAAATTTTGAAAAAATTTTTGGAAAAATCTTGGAAAAAATTTTGGAAAAAATTTTGGGAAAAAATTTTGAAACAAATTTCGGAAAAAATTTTGGAAGTTTTTTTGGAAAAAATTTAGGAAAAAAATTTTGAAAAAAAATTTTGCAAAAAATTTGGGAAAAAATTTTGGAAAAATTTTTTGAAAAAAATTTTGGAAAAAATTTTGAAAAAAATTGTGGAAAAGAAACCATTTTGGAAAAAATTTTGGAAAAAATTTTGAAAAAAAATTTTGGAAAACATTTTGGAAAAAATTTGAGAAAAAATTTCGGAAAAAATTTGGGAAAAAAAATTTTGGAAAAAGTTTTCGAAAAAATTGTGGAAAAATTTTTTGAAAAAAATTTTGGAAAAGGTTTTAGGTTGAGGTTGCCGGACGCGATGGGGGCCGCCAATTGTGCTTGCGGGGGGCCTATTCTTCCAAAAATAGTTGTTTCTATTTTTAGAACACCATGTTCTATTTTTAGAATTTTTGTGCTATTTTTAGTAACAAAATTTCTAGTTTTAGAACTCCTCCCCACCGTCCACGTTTCGCGTTTCCTGGTTCATATTATGGGACCGTGGCATTTAGAGACGCATGCCAGTTGTGTAAAAAAATCAGAGCAACGATTTTTCATATTTTGCAGATTTCATTAGGTCAAGCTATTGCTTTTGGTTCCCCGGTTCTTTTTTTTTTTTTTTTTTTTTTTTGAGTTGGGGACATTGTGTATTCGCGAATTCCTCAAAACGTATAGTCGACCATTGGTTCATATTATGGAACCGTGGCCTTTAGGGAGGGACCCATGCCAGTTGTGTAAAAACATCAGAGGGACGATTTTTAATATTTTGGAGATTTGATTAGGTCAAGCTATTGCTTTTGGTTCCCCGGTTCTTTTTTTTTTTTTTTTTTTTTTGTATTGGGGACATTGTGTATTCGCGAATTCCTCAAAACGTATAGTCGACCATTGGTTCATATTATGGGACCTTGGCCTTTAGGGACCCATGCCAGTTGTGTAAAAAAATCAGAGCAACGATTTTTCATATTTTGGAGATTTCATTGGGGCAAGCTATTGCTTTCGGCTCCCCAATCCTTTTTGTTTTTTTTTTTTTTTTTTCTGAACGGGGGACATTGTGTATTCGCGAATTCCTCAAAACGTATAGTCGACCATTGGTTCATATTATGGGACCGTGGCCTTTAGGGACCCATGCCAGTTGTGTAAAAAAATCAGAGCAACGATTTTTCATATTTTGGAGATTTGATTGGGTCAAGCTATTGCTTTCGGTTCCCCGGTTCTTTTTTTTTTTTTTTTTTTTTTTTGAACTGGGGACATTGTGTATTCGCGAATTCCTCAAAACGTATCGTTGACCATTGGTTCATATTATGGGACCGTGGCCTTTAGGGACCCATGCCAGTTGTGTAAAAAAATCAGAGGGACGATTTTTCATATTTTGGAGATTTGATTAGGTCAACCTATTGCCTTTGGTTCCCCGGTTCCTTTTTTTTTTTTTTTTTTTGGAATTGGGGACATTGTGTATTCGCGAATTCCTGAAAACGTATAGTCGACCACAGGGGTCAATGGGCGGCACACTGGCTGCTCAGACCATGGAGAATGTAAAGCATGTGCAGTCCTCACCAATTAAGAAACATATATGATAATTTGCGAATCAATTGGAAATGTACATAAAGCCCCTCGACCACTCAGTCCCACAGAACATCATGTCCCACATCTTTCATGTCTTTCTTCACTTTTCTGTCTTTCTCCAAGTGCACCCTCCACCCAAAGGGGGTAAAGGAAAATCGGACAACACACATCTTTCATGTCTTTCTTCACTTTTCTGTCTTTCTCCAAGTGCACCCTCCACCCAAAGGGGGTAAAGGAAAATCACGCAACACACATCTTTCATGTCTTTCATCTCTTTTGTAAGGTTTCATTTTTGTGCTGGTGTGGCCGCCGTGATACCACCGAGGTGGACACTGAGCCCTTGCCCTATGGCGTGGCTACACATTACAGACATGGGGGACATGGGTGGATGTAGTAAAATCCCGTGATGCGCTAACAAATTAATCTGTCGATTCTCGATCATGGAACAATACAAGTGCACCAAGGTTCTAGCACGAAAAAATGGGACCATTGAGATATGTTGGTAGTAGTGTAGAGGGTGAATCTGGCAGCGGTGGCATACCAATAATGTGTGTGACTTGGGGGGAATGTTTGCCCGGCGCGCACCCGGCGCGCTACTTTTCTATTAACTATCCCGACTTCAGCCCCAGAATTACCCTCTCATGGAGAAGCCCCCCAAGTAGACCACGTTGCACTGCACACCTTCCCTACAAAGCACGTTGCATAATACAGCAATATCTGTGAATTCAGCAACTCCAACTGTCATCTGTATTGTACTTAACAAACAACATTGGTCCCACAAGTGTGGGTGTCAATACATTCAGTACAATAGTGCTGCTTATACTCATCACAAACTGCGACGGTGGAGCGCTTCTGGCAACACAACACACGCACTTCTGCCTCATCCTCTGCCTCATCTTGCGTGCCACAACCGAGCAAACAGCTGCTCAATGCGTGCCCTATACCACCCGTGCACATCATTGTAACAATGTTGGCGGGCTGTCAAAGTGCCATTCTTTCTTCCAATGAATGGGACAATGACATGAATCCGGCCTTTATAAGCACCATCATGGCCCCCAACTTCGAAATCAAAGAAATCACCTCGGGTACGAGAAGGTCCATACCCATCCGAAATCAAAACATCTGCTGATGTCCCGGGGGCCAAGGGGCAAATCCATATAATGTTGCCCAACATATCAACGGCAACAGTCCACCGGTGGGGCACGGGTCACAAAAGATGCCCGGCGCGCTAACGTTTCCCCCTTGGCAGCACCTTCTGCCCATTTGGGACAATCTGGTGGGTCGATCCGACAGGAGTCCATGGTGCATGAATAGATTCATCAATTGATTCTCCCCCATTGAACCACCACCTTACTAGCTTAGCCGAGGACAGCTCGGGAATTGAGAACCCCTTAAGAGTCTGTGGCTCGTGTTCCCTGGAAATGAAGTTGCCATATTTGAAATAAAGCCTGGGTGCCCAATGATGGAGTGGGTGACTTTGATTGCCCCCAACACCTGCATACACTTCATTCTCATGGTCAAACGTGGCAGAATACGAAGAATATTTCCATGATCGCGCATGCAAAGCAAGCAGACAGCACAGCAGACAATTGGCCGTTGCACCTCCGGCTCTCGATCCTCACTGCATTGTGATGAAGCCATGTGGCGCCAGAGGATGAAGCCATGTGGCGCCAGAGGATGAAGCCATGTGGCGCCAGAGGATGAAGCCATGTGGCGCCAGAGGCGTGCACGTTCAATGGAATGCAACGGCTGCTGTGCGCTATGCAATCTGTGCTTCATAAACATGGGAGAAACCGTCAAGTTCTGCACCGCTGAGCAGAGATTTGGGTGGAGAAAACAGGTCAAGTACATACGGGGCGTGGTCGCAGGTGGTCTGTATGAACTACCTGCCCATGATCACCCGGCCCTTCATCAAACACAGAGTCTACAGGCGTCAGAGGAAACATGCCACGAGGGAGGGTGTGCAGAATAATGCCAGGCCCAGACCTCCAGGCCACCATGAGCCTTGGCGGACATCCAGGCGACAGATACCCCGCGCAGGAAAGTGGGAGTCATCAGCCTGGGTACTGTGCAGGATACTGTGTAGTGTTCCGAATGTGGGGTTGCAGCAAACCACATGCCCCGAAGTGCTTGCATGCACTGAGTAAGAGTCGCCCAAATGTGCAGCAAACTACACGCCCCCAAGTGCTTGCATGCACTGAGTAAGAGTCGCCCAAACGTGCAGCAAACTACATGCCCCGAAGTGCTTGCATGCACTGAGTAAGAGTCGCCCAAACGTGCAGCAAACCATATGCCCCGAAATGCTTACATGCACTGAGTAAGAGTCGCCCAAACGTGCAGCAAACCACATGCCCCGAAGTGCTTGCATGCACTGAGTAAGAGTCGCCCAAACCTGCAGCAAACTACATGCCCCGAAGTGCTTGCATGCACTGAGTAAGAGTCGCCCAAACGTGCAGCAAACCACATGCCCCGAAGTGCTTGCATGCACTGAGTAAGAGTCGCCCAAATGTGCAGCAAACCACATGCCCCGAAGTGCTTGCATGCACTGAGTAAGAGTCGCCCAAACGTGCAGCAAACTACATGCCCCGAAGTGCTTGCATGCACTGAGTAAGAGTCGCCCACACGTGCAGCAAACCACATGCCCCGGAGTGCTTGCATGCACTGAGTAAGAGTCGCCCAAACGTGCAGCAAACCACATGCCCCGAAGTGCTTGCATGCATTGAGCAAGAGTTTCCCAAACGTGCCAGCCCGTTGTCAAATGATACTTGCATGTGCTAAAACCCATCGTGTGCTTGCTTCCAAACGCTCGCCTACCAACACCTGCGGCATGCCCATTGATCTCCTTACCTTTCGCTTCAGTGCAATGGGACAATGGGGGCCCTGTGATGGGCTGAGTTGTGTCGGGGAGGATGATGATGATTGTGATGACGACGACTATGACCACCATGACGATGAAAACAACGAGGACGATGACGACGACGACGGCGACGGCATCCCTAATGCAGAACTTGCATCGCTTTGGTGTGCGGAAAAAGGCCCAGGAGACACCCCGGAACACATACCGCCATGTGTCGTGGGGAGGAAGCGTGGGCGGTATCTCTGAACCCACCCAAAACCTTGCACCAAAAGGGGCGAGGGTGCATTGGGACAGAGCGTGGGGCCCAGGAAGCAGGTGGGGCAGGGGCTTTTTTTTGTTGAAATTGTACCTGCGGCGTCCCTGCTCGGCCCCTTGGCAACGTGTGGAAGAGCCCCGCAAACAGGACAAGCACAACATGTGGCACACGGCTGCGGGTGTAGACATCCTTTCCAGGCGTGTCGCCTGTTTGGGTGCAGCTCTGGGAACTCTGCAGCACGCGCTGTTGAATGCCAAATACGACAGAGCAATAGCGTGTGGCACGCGACGTTCACCTATTGCAATCTGGCTGATCCGTGTGTGTGCGCGCGCGTGCGTGTCCGTTTGTGCGTCTTCAGATCGACTGAATAGCGTTCACTATCAACATCAGCTCTCTATAGCTCTGTCCGCAACATGTGGATGGATTGCGCTCGGAGCAAAACGTCAAATTAAGTGTCGAGTGGCCATGATAATGCTGCCGCACAAAAGCCGGGGGCCACCGGTTCACAATAATGCGGCCGCACGACGTGGGAGCGCCTGTTCGTAACGTTCGGATGTGAAAGGCCCCGCTCCCGCGGACTCGCCGTGCGGACCCTCAAGGGGGTCCAATTGCGAACAGGGGCACGGGCGTGATCCGCCCTTGTGGAAGCGGGACGGTGTGCGGGATCAGCGGCGGCGTGGCGGCGCGCGCGGGTGCGCAGTGCAACGGGCAGTGTGCGAACGGCGGGCGGGGTGTCCGGCACGGCCTCCTGACGCACACCTTCGGCGCACCGCCGGCCGCGCGCGCTCCTCCTCCTCCTCCTCCTCCTCCTCCTCCAGATGCATCGTCAAATGCCATGACAGAGACGCAGGGTGTACACCGCATTTTTCTTCGCCCCCTCTCGGCCAAACGACGGTTCGATCCCAAAAATTGCGGAAACAACGCCTGGCGTTGTTCAGACACGGGGTATGTGTGAAGGAGCAAAATAGGACGTTTGGACAACGGGGGGGTAGAGCCAGGGGCTGTACACCGTACATTTCGGCGGGAGGTCAAGGGCTGTACACAATGCACTTCATTGTCGGCCGCCCGCCTCTCGACGCAGTGAAGGGCCGTGTGCCCCGCACCGCTGCGCGGCAGGGGCTGCGCATCGCATCGTATCCTTCTTCACGCACTCCGAGTGCTGGACGGAGGGGGCCTCGGTGATGGTCTCATAACGGCCCCAAAGTGGGCACCGGGTCTGAGCGCAGAGGAGAAGGAGGGGGCAGAGAGCGATGACCATCCGAGCCGCGCAGTGATATGGGGCGGATGTTACGCCTGCCAGACAGGCTGGCCAGAGCGGAGCATAAGAGTAAAGGGGAAAACACTGCTGGTGTCCACCAAATCCCAGCTCGACAGTTGGAGGGTAACCGAGGGCGGTTGGAGGTGACCGGCGGCGGTTGGAGAATAACCGACGGGGGTTGGAGGGTAACCGACGGCGGTTGGAGGTGACCAGCGGCGGTTGGAGGACAACCAACGGCGGTTGGAGGTGACTCGATTGCAGCTTGACGGGAGCTACAGCATCCCCTTAGGCCACCACAGCAGCAAAGCCAGTGCCCATGTAGCGAGAGTGGCTGGTGTCCAGACAAGCTCTGCGGTGGTCCCCACCGCCAGTGAAATAGAATTTCATGCTGGAAATGGGATCGACAGCAAAGCAGGTGACTGGCACCGCCAGCACGATGGCCGCCGGCCGCCGAGCACACTGCGGATCTGGGGCACGTGCTCTGGACCCGCCATTGCAAGAACCAGAGATTGGCACAGCACTATCTAATCAGCACCAAACACCAGCGCCGACTGGTACCCGGGGGGCGGGGGGGTGGGATTAGGAACGTGCGACATTTGGAATGGCGAAATTTGGTGCGGAGAACATTTGCCACCAATTCTTAAATACCGCTGCGACATTCGGTACAAAGTCCCCGGATTGTGGGACAAGAACAGGCACAGACCGCGAATGGCGGTTGTTGTTTCCTGTTGGCCTTTGGTTGGTTGCCGCCGCCAAATCTTCTTTCTTGGCTCCCAGGCGCCTGCTATCGTTTCCCGGAGGCCCCCGGATGCGTGTCGCTTTCGAGACCGGGCCACAGACCACCCCCTCAGCACCGCACCGCACAACGGGTGGTGCTCTTGGGAACTATGGACGAACCATCGTGTACAACGACCAGAGGCAGGCCGCAGTACCCCCCAGCGGCCCCTGCAGAGGAAACTCCGCGGGCACAAAGAGCGCGAACAGTGACACCGAGAACAATGGCTTCGGGCCTTAGAAATACCACCGCAACATTTGGTACATTTTTGTTGTGCCAAACTTTGCCATTCCAACTTTCACCTTTTCCTAATCCCCCCCCGGTCGCACGCGCATGGCACCCGATGCAGGACTTTGCCTCCATGCATGCCAACACGCTTCTTTGTTCCACGGCATGGATCCGGCACCACCACCCCACGGCAGCGGCCCCGCAGCCCAGAGGAGGGAGGCCGATGCGAGGCAGCAGTCCACCGCCGAACCGCCGAGAGCATGGCCCATCCCCAGTCCGGTTGTGTCGCAGGACCCGCAAGCGCACGAAAATCCAACAGACATGAGACTCCAGCAACGGGGAGGGAAAATAAAAGCAAAACACTGAAAACTAATTAACTCCCGAAACCGTTTCCGGCGCCTGATGGCACAGTGACTAACAGCCGTCGACTGCGTTCAAGCAACCGCCGATGGCCGTCAGTTCGCAACCGCTGTCGCGTGCTCCCCGGCCGCCAGCGGGTGTCTATGTTGCCGGCGCAACGCCATCGCCAAATGCGTTCGCAGAGGTTGCGGATGAAAACACAAAATCAAGAAAATCGGGTGCCTTCGAGGAGCCTCTAACAAAAAAAACTCAACCAAAGCGCAACATCGGCCCGCCCTCCCGCCATCCGTGGGCCCTTGTCAGCGCGCACATGACCACCTCCAGCACTCCGGCATCTTCTGTGTGGTCACAGCGGTGATCGCCCCAGGCAGAGTGCGGGCACTGGCCCAACTCGCTTTCCGTGCCCAGGCACTTCACTTTGCTGATCCAAATTCGGCCGCTTCCCCTTCCAAAATATGACTTCGCAAACGCAGTCCCGCCGGAATACCCCAATGACCGGCACACCACAGCGGCATCGGCATCATCCCAGTCGTCGTCACACACGGTGCCCCATTCGCCGTTGTGCAGCACCTCGACACGCCCTGAGGACCTCGACGGACCACCCACGATTCGGGTCTTGGTGATGCCCGCAGATGGGGTCGTGGGTCTGATGGGGATGATGGGGATACGTGGGGACGACAACAGCTGCACAGCCGGGGCTCCGGTAGCGGCACCTCGAGACAACTACACTGCGTTTGTGCGCGGCGTGTGTCGGCGTGTGCACCGGGGGGTCTGGGGGTTTTGGCATGACGCCATGGTGTGATGATCTCGTCTGCAGCTGGCGGCGCCTACTGGCCGATCGCCATTCGCTGCCCTTCCCTTGGACCCTTTCCCTCCATAGGCGGTGGTGCCCATCAGCTTCTCACCACCCTTTGACCTTCCTCTTCCTCCTTGCCCTAACCTTCCCTCTCCCCTCCCCTTTCCCTTCCCTTGGCCTTTCCCTCTGTAGGCCACCGTGCCCATCGGCCTCACCACACTCCTTCCCTTCCCTTTCCCTTGGTCGGTTGTGCCAACGGAGCCCCCGGACTTGCCCTGTTTCACTTCTCTGCGTCGAGTCCACGCAGAGGAAGGCAAATGCCTTCGCCGTTGGCCAGGTGCGTCCAAGCGGCCATCCCAAGCCGGCGGTGAGGTACCTCTCCCCAGCGGCGGCTGGGCCCTGGGATGGCCACTTGCGGGGTCGTTTCCCCGACGGGGGCACATAACAACCTTTCTCCTCCAAGTTCCTGCGCTCAGTCCACCCTTTGGCGAGCGCAACACAAACCCCCTACCCTCTCCTTCATGCCTTTGCTGCGCGGACGGGGGTTGTGGGGGATGCGTGGGTGCACGGGGGAGTAGGATGTAGCGGGTGACGTGGGGTGGGCCTCTGGCCGCCCACTTCGTTGCGCGACTCCCCGGACCACCTCAACATAGGAGCGAGTTGTTGTTGGGTTGACGGTGGTGTCCCGTGTTGGATGGAGGTGCGTAGGGCCCCTTGCTGGCCCCCTTCTCCCGGCTTGGTCCGGGCGCTTGACGACGTGGTGCGTCCCTTTTCTGGTTGAGTTGCTACGCGAGGGAAGGAGTCTCTCCCCTGCTCGCTTCTCAGTGCCAGCACGCTGGGACTTACTGCCGTGGTCACTCCCTTGAGAGCGCGGCCCCCGGTGGGCTTGCGTTGCCACATTGGGCATCTCGCTGAGGCCCCATTGGACCCCCCGAGAAGAACTCGGTGCACGTGTAGACTTCATTGTTTTGTTATGGTCGGTGTTGGTCACCACCCTGGCTAAAAAAGTGCGGGGGTTGCCTTCCCCCTGCCTGCAGGCAGGGTGGGGTGGGGGTGGGGGGTGGTTATTTGCGGTACGGCCCGGGGGCTCAAGGTTGAGTATTGCCATGGTGTGTCACTGGGCTGTACAAAGGGAGCAGAACAAGGACCAAACACATGGTACACCCTTCAAAGGGAGCAGAACAAGGACCAAACACATAGTACCACTTTCAACTGAGCACGCACAAGAAAAATTGAGCGCCGTTGGCGCCATGGCCCCCAGACCACTCTCTCCCAAAACCCGGGAGGGGGGTCGCATACAAGGACTGGGCCCGGCCACCCCCCCCCCCCCATTGGAGTACGCACATGCAACACAAACCTGGTCTGCCACTCAGCAGCTCCACGTTGGCCAGGGCGATGTCTCCCTTGTACCCAGTGCCGGTGGTCGCGTTGAAGCGCACCTGCGTCACGGCCGACGAGAACATGACGTGGGCAGTGACCCATGCGGCAGTGTCGGAGGCCTGCTGCTGCCGGGCCCGGCGCCACACCTCAACCCAACCGCCGGTGTTGCCCTTGATCTCCACCGCCAGCGACCCGATCTGCGACCCGTACATGTGGTACATGAAGCTGACGCCTACGTAGCTGCAGGCCTGCGGAGAGTTGCAACCGATGGGAACAGGAGAGGCTGGCAACAATTTAGTGGTTGAGACAAAGGCAGATAGTGCAGTGCAGATTGGAGGGAATTTGTGAGGCATCTTTGGTTGTGTTCTGGGGCCCCCGCGCATTTCTGTTTTGCAGCCGTTTGTTCGTACCTTGCAGTCTATTGTTGTAGAGTGTCACCAGAGGAGGAAATGAGAATCCCCTGTGAGGGTAATGTACACTCTTTGTAGCCCCCCCCCCCCCCTGTCTAAGCTACACAAAAGTACGGAATTAATACGGTCCCTACGTAATTGCAATTCTTGCCCCACATAGTGCTACTGTTGGTGTTCTAGCAATTTCACTCGTATTTTACCTGCAAACACTCAAAACAAATGTCCATGACTCCATGTAATTGGCAGATTTGTCACCAAAACCATGTCTTTTGCGGTTGCACTACATTTCGTACCGAACTGAATTAAAGTACGGAATACGCCCGCTGTAGCCCAGACAACGCCGTAGCTTAGAGAACAGGGGGTGGGGGGTACGTCAAAGTGGAAGGTATTAGTCACCAGTGTTGAATTGCTTTTTCCACCCCCCAGAGAGGGTGCATGGTTGTGGGGATTGGTCAGCCGACCACCGTTCCTTCACCATCCACCAATCGTGGTAGCTTCACCAGGACCGTCAGGTCCACTCCACCAAAACATGACAGGTCCACTCCACCAAAACATGACGTACAGGACGACAGCCGACCAACAGTGCCCAGCCAGTCAATCGACTGAAGTGGGCAGTAGCACCAGCTGGTGGTATTGCACTGACAGCAGTTGGTGGCTAATCGACAGACCTTGGCCAGTAAGCACACAGGCATCCGCACTCACCACCACCGAACTCACCAAACCACCAAACCAGGATTTAGGAGGCTGGAAAAGATGGGGAAATAGGGGAAATGGAGGAAAACGGGGGAAAACGGGGGGGGGGGGGGATGGGAAAATAGCGGGCATAGCACACTGGATGTGGGTTGTGGTGGAGGAAAACGGGACCAAAATGGGAGAAAAGGGAGAAGAATGGGAGAAGATACCAATTTGTCACAGTCCCATTTTCCCCATTTTTCCGGAGGTTGAAGACCTTCCCCACAGTTCCCTTTGCAACAATCAACTCAACTCACCGCGCTCACCGACGGAAAAATGGGAATTTTGCCACTCACCGACACTCGCCACCACAGCGGCTGAGGCGGATGCTTGAACACAGGCCATTGGTTGCCAAGCAGCTGGCCGGGAACTGCCGGCTCAGAGAATTCGTCGTTTGATGTGAAGGCGTAAGAGGGGCAGAGCTGAGGATGAAAGCGATCACGGAGGGGTTCGGTGAGCACGAGAGATCACGAGTGGTCTTGGAGGAGGTTACCCAGTGCCCCACACTTGAGGTTCGGGCCCGACAAACAAGACCACAGGGCACACCACATCGCGGACCACACCCCACCAGACCGCCGCACAGGCAGACACACCCACCCCCTCCGGGCCCAGTGTGGAGGAGTGCTCGGGTTGAATGGGCACACATGGGGCAATGTGGAACAGAGACGGGGGTTACAAAGGGCCAGAGCCGACCAACAGGGCCGGACCAGTGAAACGAAGGTAATTTGGGTGGCAATCAACTGACATCAGTTGGCGGCTACGGGGGGGGGGGGGGGCGTTGCAGGCCAACCGACAACTTTTGGCCAGTGCACACAGGCGTCTGGCGCAGGGAAAGGGGGCGCTGGGGGGGGGGGGGGGGGGGAGAAATTGGTGTCCCAAAAATGGCCCGACCAGATTTTCTGTTTTGTAAATTTTGTTTTGTACGATCGTCACTTTGGTCTGGGGGGGGGGGGGGGGCTTGCCAAAAAAAATTACGCAAAGGCCTGGGCTGGGGGCGGTTGACTGCCGGCGGTTAAGCGGTTGACTGGTTAGGCCGTGGGGGCTCCACAACCTTCGACTCAAGGTACGCAGTCTGCGACGGGACGTGGCCTCTGGCGTTGATGTACACGTACGAGCCCCCGTTCGGGCCGGTGCTCGGGCCGGTACCCGCGGACGGCGTCGGTCCACTGGCCTTGGGCGCCCAGAGGAAGTCGCCGCCGCCGGTGGTCCACTGGCCGCCGCAGAACTCGGTCGAGCCGGGGGCAAGCGCAGGGAAGTCGCACATGGTGGCCGTGGCATGAGAGAGGGACGCCATGGGGCACATGAATGGCGTGGCGGCGGTGGGAAGAGGACCTGACAGACAGCAGGGCAGGGGGCAGGGATGCACTGGAAGGGGAGGGGCCCCAGAGGCGGTTAGGCAGGCGGTTGGAGGAGGTTGCCAAAGCGGTTGGGGGCGGTTGCTGTCGGTTATAAATGCCATTGAGCCTGGCACTTGCCGTCAGGGGGACAGTGGCTGGGCACAGGCTGGGCGCCTTGGAGGGGGGGCTCCTCCCTTTTCAATGCCTCCCTGGGCAGGGGGGGTGGTTCGGGGAGAGGTAGAGGGCGCTCAACGGGATGGCGAAGGGGGATTCGTCTGGCAAAGGGTGTTCCTTTGGTCATGCATCGCCGCGAGCGGTCGCCCGAACGCGGACCAGCCTGTACCATCAGGGGGCCATGGGGCTGGGGAGGCGGTCCATGAAGGCGGGTGGGTACCCCCGAGTACTGCACCCCGGCGTTCTGGTCACTCCAGCGCCATGTCTGTTGCATGACCTTCGTGTCCATTGAGGCCCATTCCGGGAGGGTGAGACCTAGTTCAGGTGAGCTGGGGGGGTTGGGGGCTGGGGGGTGTATGTGGGAGGGGGGGGGGGATCGGAAGCCCACAATTGCAGCCCCATGCCCTCCACAATCCTGCCCCTGAGGTCGACAATGACGGACACCGGAGGGACCATGGGAGGGCGGGCTCCTGCCAGACCTGAGGTTATGGCAATACTTGTGCCGCTGCATACGTCAAGCACCTTCAGTGTACTGCACCACGCGGGGGCCTACCGGGGGAGGAGGAAATTGGGAACGTGCGACATTTGGAATGGCGAAATTTGGTGCGGAGAACATTTGGCACCAATTCTTAAAATGCCACTGCGATAATTTGGTACCAATCCTCAGATTGCGGCCCAAGAACAAGCGCAGGAACAGTGGGTGTTCTTTTCCACGGGCCTTTGGTTGGCTGCTCTGATTTCCCGGAGGCTCTTGGGCACAGTGGGACTGCGCATGCCAAGAGAGCCAACAGCAACACCCAGAAAAATGGCTTCGGGCCTTCAAATACCGCGGCACTTCTGCTATGCCAAATTTTGCCCATCCACATTTCCACTGTTCCTAATCCCCCCCCCCTCCGGCGGTAGTCACCCGGTCCTCAGTGAGGAGTGCCAAGGAACACGGGTGTTGCCAGATGAGAGGGGGACTCCTGTCCTGCTCACGAGTGCTGCTCGCGGTTGGGGGGGGGGGGGTGGTTGCGTGTGCAGGCCCGGGCCGGATGGGCATACTCCACACGGCGTCTCCGCTTTCGATCATCACCTTCGCCAGCTGCGTGCCGGACTGCCGCGCGATGACCTTCAGCGCATGCAGCCCCGGGGCCACCGCCCAGGCCCTGACGGCCTTCAGCCACGCGAAGGGGGTCGTCGCGGGCACGTCCCACGCCCACGGGGCGGCGTCGTCCACTTGGAGGTAGAAGCCCCCGGCGGCCGCGCTCTGGACCTCGAGGCTGAACGCCACGACGGTCTGCTCATTGGCCACGAAGGCGAAGGACACCATCGCGGGCCCCGCGGAGGACTGGGTGGCGCCGCTGTAGCTGACGTAGCTGGGGGAGGAGGAGGCGGGGATCTGCATGGGCGGCGTGACGAGCCCGTCAATGGCCAGGACCTGCTCGCCTGAGAAACGGGGAGGGGGCGGCGGTGTTGTTGTGGGGTGCGTTGCAGTGGGTTGCATTGTGGTCGGGAACGCGCGACCGCCCCGGCGGATTGGGGCCGCTGCAGCGGGAAGCGGCGGCCGGAGGTTGGGGGTGTTCCATGAACGCCCAAAGAGGAGGGGGGGTGGGGGAATGTCGGTTCGGTGAGTGGGCCGGCTGGTACTTCCGGGTGTATGCAGTGGTTTGGGGTTCCAGGAGGACGCTGTCCACATTGTTTGTGTGTTTGTGGGGGGGGGGGGGGGGGGCTCAGATTTGATTGAGAGATTGGGAACGGAACGATGAACAAACGTGTGTAGGATCCGAAGGGAAGTGGGAATGCACTCCACAGTCTGACAAAAAGCGCGTCTTTCCTCTCCAATCCAGACCCCGGCTGACCCTCAGCAATCACAGTGACAGGCAGTGCCAACACCCGTTGTACACGATGAGCAACTTGAGTGTCTGCACGTACATCACGAAGAGATTGTGTTGGCCGATGCCACGTCCGGCGGCCCGCGTGCAGGGGTGAGCGCACGTAGCACAGGCTTCACCAAAAAGAGGGGGCTCTCCCAGGGGCATACAAAAGGCCAGATAAGAGGGGGGGGGGTCTGGCACAAGGCCATGGTGTTGGTTTGCTTGCCTTTGGAGGCGCCTATTGGCCCTCGCCCTTGCACATTCTGACCCTCTGTGGGGCCGAAAGTGTGTTGGTCGTATGAACGGAGCCCCCGGATGACTTGTCCTGTTTGACTTCTCCGGGGGTCGGCCGTCCCAGAGACGGGGCTGTTGCCCGTGCCTTTGACCAGGTGCATCCAGATGCACACCCCAAGTCCACACGGGGTTTGCCGACTCCAGCACTGACTTGTGCGCACCGGAGTGTGCATCTGCAGGATAATCCTGACAGGGGCTTCTACCACCCACAATGATTCTTTCCCTTTTGTACTTTCCTTTGCCTCCTTCTGCGCTCTGCACCAATTTCGGATGGGGGGCAGGGTGGATACAAGCCATTTAGACAGACATTCCACTCTCACCCTCAAGACTACACCCCCCCGTCCTCCCTCCCCCCATTCTCTCCACACACAACCCCCCAGACCTGACGCCCTCGACCCACAAACAGAGCAGGCAAGAGACACGGCCCCCAGTGCCCACCATTGCAGCCCTCCGCCCCCTTGTGTCCCCCGTCCACCCCCCCTGCCAGGGCTGACAGGCTTCACATTCAGTCTTTCCCAGACCTTGACCTCTGGAGGGTGCTCTCCAGAACTGGTTGGGCAGGGGGGGGGGGGGGTTCAAGTGAGCTAAGCGAAGATGTGGGTGGATCCTGTCGTCGACTTACCCTGTCTCACACAACTACTGGATTGCAACCCCTTAAAAGCACTTACCGGGGGGGGGGGGGGCAAGTTTGCCAGGGGACGGGAGGTAATTTCGACGGGAGATAATTTCGGAAGGGGAATATTTCGAATATACCTCCAGGACTCCTGAAGCTTGCTATTGTTTCCTGGTGGGCCCTGGATGGTTCCTCTTATTTCCTGGTGGGCACTTTCGAAATCCTGGGCAGCGCGGCATTGCAATGCATGCCAGTCACACAAACCACGGCATGTTGCAAACAAACGCATCTCTGTCCCTTCCCTCCGCCGGGTACACTGCTGCACATCCTGCATCTGAATTCACAGTGAAGTTGTTGGCCACACGCCGCGAAAATTTCGCCGGGGGGGGGGGGGGATTTCGCCACTTTTCTTAACGGCGAAATGCTCCCCCCCCGAAAAATTTCCCTTCCCCTGTAACTACCCCCCCCCTTTGTAATAGCTACGCCAAAGTACGGAATTAACACGGTCCCTACGCCTACTGTAGCTATTACAAGGGCGTAGCTATTACAAGGGGGGGGGGGGGTACAAAAAGAGAGTGGGAAGTGCATACCTACTCCGAACACCTCCACCTCGGAGAGATGCAGCCAGGTCGTGCTCGTCTTGTCGACCTTGATCTCCACATACTTCACGCCACACGTCCCGGCCACCTTCCATGAATACAGGTGCTCGGTGCTGGTGAATGCCTCGCGGCCCACCTCACCGTGGTTGGCGTCGAACAGGCTGATGTGGAACGGCACAAGGCGGCTCTGGCAGCAGCTTTGTCGGTTCCACACCTTGACCATGTTGATGCAGGATGGCTGTGCAAGCTCCACCTCCAACCACGGCCCTACCTGTCCGTTGGTGTGGCAGACCGTGGTGGTGGAGTCACCATTGGTCTGGCCATCCACGCAGACAGATGGCGCAGCATAACTTGAGTGCTGGGAGCTCATGGTCACAGGGCGTCCCAAGGC